>JAWNNX010000688.1:245000-455000 GCA_035044505.1 Zaprionus lineosus | reverse complement strand
GCTTGATTTGAATATTTTAAATTCTCTAAGTTTATAATAATTTATTATTCCGTTTATGTAGTTTTTTCGAAATTGAAACAGCAACCGTAGGATATATAAAGGACACTCGACTAGTTATCCTGTTATCCTTTACATTCGAGATGGTTTTAAGTGTATTAAGTTTAATTGTATTTCTGCTCGAATATCGTATTTCATGGCACTACTTTTTAAACATTGCCCCATCCACCACTCCATCCACTCTCCTCTCCTCGTATCCCCTCCCCCTCCTGTCGGCCGGATAACCTCGCGCGTATCTGCAGCTGGAGGTTTTTTGCTTTGCCTGGTCGCCCAAGCAAACAAAAAATATTTGTTACCATTTTTCCGCATATTTCTGCGTATTATTTTCACTGTTTTTCCAACAGTTTTTCGCTGTTCGTTGCCCCCTCCCCGCCAGCCTCAGCACCAGCCCCACCCGACCGACCACCAATCTCATTCCCCCCTTCCCGCGCTACTAGTATTTTTCCTGTTGTCCTGTAACCATTGTTATTGTTGTCTTTGTTCCTTGCTTATGTATTTATTTATGCATGAGTATGTGTGAATGTGCCTGTTTGCCCGTGTGTGTGTGTGTGTGAGTGTGTTTGTGTGTGCCACATAAATGCAAGCTTCTTCTTTTTTTAACTTGTATGTTCCAATTCGTTTGTCTTGAATTTTATTATTCGGAAAAAGTGTTTATTTTTCAACAGTGAAAGTTGTACATCGCCCACAGCTCTTCACTCCCCCCTCCCCCCGTCCCCATCCACCACTCTACACCCTTCTCCCTACCCTTTTTTTTATTCCTCACTTTTACTCCTCCACCTCCTCCTCCCTATGTTTTCTATCTCTATTCAACCGATACTCTACTTCCTCTCACCATCAACTCGATTTCTTTGCCTTCGCTTCTGTCTCAGTCTCTGCCTCTGTCTCTGTCTCTGTCTCTGTCTCTGTCTCAGTCTCTGTCTCAGTCTCAATCTCCGTCTTGGTCGCTGTCTTTGTGTTTGCCATTATTTAATATTCAATATGCTTTGTCTAGTGAAATGGAAAAATTATGCATATTAAATGCCAACAGTCCAAAGAGACATGTCCCGTTATTTATTCTCCCACCCAATGATTTTCACTACAAACCTCCCCCATCCCCCCCCTCCAAGCAACCCATTCTACACCTACACCAGCCACCAATATCTCAACCCCACATCCGCTTCCACTTTCTCAGCGAAGAAGACATTGAAAAATACGCGTACGTGTGTCTGGGCCACAATGTAAATCGCAGACAGAAAGCCATAGAGACACGCAGAGACAGACAGACAGACAGACAGACAGACAAACAGACAGACAGACAAACAGACAGACAGACAGACAGACAAAGAGAAATACAAACACACAGATGTATTGAGTGGTTGAGTAGCGGGGTTGGGGTTGGGGTTGCGTGTTGTAGGTTGAGGGCTGGGGATGGTGGGTCGGGGGGTCGGGGGGAGGCTCATTCGCATAAAGATACCCCAATACTACTCGAAATTTCCCATATCTCGGTAGTTTGTTTGTTTGCCACTGATTGACATAAAAAAATATATTTTATTGCGATATTTTGTTAGTTTGATGAGCGGCACTTGGCGTTTTTACGAGGCGCCACCAATTTATCGGCTCTAAGAAAACAGAGAACAGAAGACAGAAGGGAAAAAAAACTCAACAGAGAAGTAGGGAAATGGGGAAAACACACAAGAAAATCATAGAAAGAAGAAAAATTGTTATTTATGTACAAGTTTTGTGGCAAAAACGTAAACAAAGCGGCGATCAGAAAATCTGAAAAACATGTCCCAACACTTTGCGTAGTCCTGCCACGAGGAACGACTATATTTAAGCGGCAAATAGGCCGATGATAGGGGGTTGGAGAATGGGAAGGGGGATGGGTGGGCGGAGGGAGTGAAACACATAAAACAAATAATACAAATAATTCTTATTATCTAAGCTTCCTGTCAAAGTTAACATGCACCTTGACATGCGGAGGAGTCCGGGGGAAAACGTGAGCCGTGTTTGTGTCTGCTTGGATGAGGCGGGCAATCAATCAGCTGCGATGTTGCCACATTGTGGCGCACTGAAAGTGTGGCATCATTGAAGAGGTTGCGGGTCATAAGTGTGTGCATTCGAAAACCAACCAACCACCCAACCACCCAACCACCCAACCACTCAATGGCCAAGCTTTAGGGAAATTTACACAAATTTCAGGACTTGGATGTGTGAAACGATTGTGGGGCGATCTGGCAACGCTCGCAGTTAATGCATCCGTTTAGCCGCTTAGCTGTTTATCTATTTATCTATTTGAGGACTGGCGATCCCTGAGCTGCTTAGCTTTTTATGTTGTGTCAAACAAAACCCAGGCACCCGAACCTTTTAACACCAAATGATTTATGAAGTACGCAGTCCACCCGAGTGGAGGGGGGAGGAGGGGTGCAAGTAAAGGGCCGAGAGAGAGAGAGAGAGGGTGGGGGAGTGTGTGTAGGAGACCGCAAAGAGAAATGAGGAAAAAACGAAATGGATAACCCAAGAAAAACATGCAACGCAATTTGCTTTTATTGAAAAGGACAAGAAAGGAAGAAAAAGACGCCAAAGGAATTTGGTAACAAGCAAAGCCAAGCAAAACATATGCGCAGGAATGAAAACGGAATGGATGATGGTTCAGGCAAATCCAAGACCCGGACATGGACATGGACACAGACAAGGACACGTACACAGACACTGACACAGACACAGACACAGACACGAGCACGGAGAGGGACAGGGGCACGGACATGGACATGGACATGGACACGGACACGGACACGGACACGGGCAGGCATACGTAGACACGAAGAGACACGGATACGGACCCCAAGCCGAAACAATGCGACACTGAGGCGATAACAAGCCCAATCATTATGGCTATAACTAGGAGTATGACAATGCCAAGTAAGGAAAATGGAGACGCAGCTTGAGGATTGAAGGGCTGACGGACTGAGGGACTAAGCAGCTGAAGGACTGGAGGACTGGTGGACTGACGCACTGGAGGATTGGAGGATTGAAGGACTGGAGGACTGTCAGCGTCAGTCGCTGCGTCAGGCATACGAAGATGTTGGCCAAAAACACTTGAGCAACACTTGAGATGAACTGTTTGTGTGTGCGTATGTGTACTCGATGGGTGTAGTGGTATTGGTGTGCGTGTGTATGTGTGTGTGTGCCTTCGTGTGTCCTACTGGCCTGACACATATGCGAGTTGTCTGGGTGTGACATGATATGCGAGCACTTTGTAAAATGGAAAAATGGAAACACGCAGCCAAATGAAAAGCAAAGACGTTGGCGATGGCGTCTAACAATGTTGGCCAGGATATGCAGGATTTACGCTTATCGCTGTGCCCACGCTTATACAGCTGCCGCCTTGCAAGCACATACACACGCATGCCAACACACACACACACACATACGAGCAGATGAACCTAGTATCTTGTGTGCCCCTCCACTTCTGGTGTCAAGCGACATTTTTTATTTACACACAGATACACACATCACACACACACACACACAGTAGCCCTGGCCGTGGCCATTTTTATGGTAGATAACAGCAGGGACCCTGCATATCAGATGGCCAAAGGAGTGCCATAAATCCATTATTCCATGATTTGTTATTCAATATTTTGTAAGTAGATTAACTTGCAGCGCACATTTGTTTGCGCCACTGGAGGCGCTGAAAGGATAATGCCACAGTGTGTGTCCAGCCATCATCCCACTTGGCTGCCACTGCCGTTGCGGCTGTCCTGTCCTGGACTCCAATCTGTGAATTAAGCTGTGTTGCCTAGCCTTTGGCGGTTGTCTTGCGGCGCCCCAAAACATAATTTACCAATCTATTTATCATATTAGCGCCTACTCGGCAAACAGCGGGTGGCATGTGGTAAGTGGTTAGTGCCCAGTGGCAAGTGGCAAGTGGCAAGTGGCAAGTGGCTAGTGGCAAGTGGATCCCCAAAACTTGAACTGTGGCTCGAGCCTTGGCTCGGGCTGAGTGACCACTTAAATCACCACAAAAATGGGCATTCGAATTGAATTTATGACACCAGCAAAGTTGTTCTGCGTGCGTGTTGTGTGTGAGTGTGTGTGTGTGTGTGTCAGTGTGTGTTTGCCACCTCCTTCCAAGGATATGCTATTTATGACCCTCTACCCCACCTACCAACCAATTCACCAATCCCCCACTCCGCCCATCCGCCCATCCGCCCATCCGTCTATCCGCCCATCTGCCCATCTGCCCATCCGCCTGACTGCCTTCTGTTTCTTATGGTCAGCTGGCAATTTATGGCCACTTAAGTAAGCCAAGAGATAAACTTGGCCCAGCGGACTCGGACATTCGGAATTGAGCTATTCAAATTGCAAATTCACTGATTGAAAAAACCAACAACAACAACAAAAACAACAAGAACAAAAACAAAAGGAAACTTAACAAACGAAAAGAAACAAAAAACACATTTGTATTTATTGCGTCCTCACGCTCCATGGGCGAAATGATGAATCGATTAAAGATGAAACCCAGCCGAATCCCTGCTCCAGGATCCAAAACAATAACATATTCGCATTCAAATAAATATTAAGAGTAAAGGCTTACTCCTTATTCACATCAATCCCTGCGAATCGTAAAACTGATCCCAAACGGGGCCCACACCACGCACCACTACATATGCACGCATACTTATATATATATATATATGTATATGTATGGGACTCACCTCAATGCGATTGTCGTCCATCTCCAGTTCACTCAGACTCCAGAGCTCGGCAAAGACGGTGTCGCCAATGAAGTTGAGGTTGTTGCGGGTCAGCTTGAGGGTGTTGAGATTGCCCAATCCCCTGAAGATCTCACTGGTCAGCACGTTGATCTGATTGTGGGCCAGGTTCAGGTAGGTCAGATGGGGCATTTCAGCAAAGATGCCCTCGTGCAGGGTGCTGATGTTGTTGTTGTTCAGGCTGAGCCGCTCGCAGAGTGGAAGATTGCGGAAGGCATAGCGATCCATTTCGAATATCTGATTGTGCTCAAGGTTCAGCTCGAGGAGACGTATATGATTGGCGAAGGCATCCTGGTCGAGGGCCATGATGTGGTTGTTGTTCAACAAAATGTGGTCCAGGAAGGCCAGATTAGCGAAGGCGTGACTCTTGACGATCTCCACCTGCGAGTACTCGATGATTATCTTGCTCAGGTTCTTCAGCGGCTCAATGATCATGGTGGGTATGTACTCCAGTCGGCCATTCTTCTGGATGTAGAACTTCAGTTCCCGCAAACGCTTCTGCTGGAAGAATCGGGTCCAAGTGGTGTCGTTTTGATGCAATGAGTCGGAGAATACCCAGCACTCGGCCTTCTGCACGGGAGTGTGATTCTCGTCCGGTGTGCAGTAGCACATGAGCTTCATATCGCGACGCCGCATGCAGAAGTCGGTGCTGTCCATGGGTCCATTGTAGCCAACGCTGCCTGACATTGTGCTGCTGCCGTAGGCCGATGACAGGCCACCGTAGCCGTAGCCGCCGCCATTGTTGTTGCTGGTCACTGCGGGAGCGGATGCCGAGGCGCCTGCATTGCTGCCACGTCCACGACTGCGGCGCTCCTCCTTGTCCCGGGAACGGGCTTCGGTGGGCACGATGAGGCAGCAGCTCAACAGCAGGATGCCAAAGCCCAGAAGCGCCCCCATTTTACGGCGCTGATGATGCGGCAACATTGAAGCGATGGGCCGCAAGTTGCGTTCTCTCTGCAAAGATACACAAAGACCAGAATGACTCAGTCAATAAAATTTGTTTATCTGCCCTCGCGAGGAGGTCGATGAGGTACAAGTATCGGGGAGTATCGGGGAGTATCGAGGGAGATCGGGAAAGGCGGGTGAACCGGGTGAAGTGGGTGAAGCGGTGGAAAGGTCATAAAACAACAAAGATGAAAAGTACAAGTACACAAAAACGCTTCTGGGCGCTCTTCAAATTCCCCAAAGTGATTCGCGAAAAATGATTGAAAATTTGTACCGACATGAACTAATTTCAGGATTTGATGTCGGGGCAAGTCCTTCCCACAGTTTGATATCTCGGTACACTTTAAGAGGATTCATTGCCTTGGCTTTAATTTCGAATATTAATAACATAAATAGTCGTAGAAAAGTTCTTGATGAAATTTGGATAAGGACTCGATTCTCGACCTGAGGACTGGGGCCCTCCGGTCAACTCCTCGGAAATGCCACTGGAAGGAAGTGGCGCTCAAATTACCCATATCAGATTTGGATACCGCATCGACGAGGCAGCACCTTGCCAATTTTGGAAGGAATTAGCTTGGGTCTCGTTCCTCGTTTATTATCCAAAAAAAGCGATACGTCTTTTAATTTTCCTCGCTGAGAAAACCCGTTTTCCACGCCAACTCCAAAGTTAAAGCGCTCCATAAAAATGCTAATTAATGTTGTTAACTTTTTACTTTACGCTCATATTTCATCTGATGCCAGGTCCCCACCCACACCCACTCAATCTCACCTCCTCTTCCTCTGCCTCTGCCTCTGGACACCATGGCTTCAACCTTCCTTTCTCCATCCTCCTTTCCCATGCATATCTCTCTTTCTCTTATTTCCTGGTGTATTCTATGAAAAGTTCATGACATGACCGTTTTTCAGTTGCTGCTCTTGTTGTTGTTGTTGTTGTTGCTTCTGTATTTCTTTCTGCCTCCCGCTGGGCTTCTGCTGCTTTCATTTGACGCTCCGCTGACTAAAGCCGCCACACCGCCACTTCGCCACCCCGCTGGCCCATCACTCGGACAACCCCCCCATAAACAAATTTATTGTGCTCATAAATAACTGCAACACAGTCGTTGATTGTTCGCTCAATGGCAACGGCTTTATGAAGTACCCGCCCCAGTGACCGACCGGCCGGCCGACCGACCGACCGACCCACCGACCGACCAGCCTCCCGGTCTGCCTTCTCGCTCAATACAATTTCAAGTTCCACTGACCACCCGCCAGCCATCAGCCACCAGCCGCCAGCCATCAGCCACCAGCCACCAGCCACCAGCCACCAGCCACCGGACTCTACAGTCCGGCATCTTCCCCAATTGCATTTCAAGTGTCATTTGCCAAAGTGCTCTCTAATTATGATCGTATTTTTTATAAATTAATAGCCCACATCTGACACTGAGCATATTTTTCGGATGATCCACAATTGGGAATCGCTTTTCCACACCGCGCCCCCTCCCACCCTTCCACCTCCTACTGCTGCCGACGGGTACCCCTTCCAAATTGGATAATGAAGTGTAAATAAGTTATTGGCAGTTGTCAAGAGAGTCACATCGTTATCACAACGAGTTCAGGCAGTTCGGCAGTGATTTGCATAAAATATTGTCCTTCGTCCTGGATATAAAAATAAAAAGTGGTTGGAGATGCAGGATGCGGGATGCTCAATGCTCGATGCTGCATGATTGGGAGGCAGGCAGGCTGGCAGGCTGGCAGGCTGTCAGACTGTCAGGCGGTGGGAGAGGTGGGGGGGCGGCTTGAAGTGTGTGCCGAGACAGGAGTTGGATTATTGGGCATATTCCCCTCTCAGCCGCGTTTCAAGAGTCCTGCCACAGCCCAAAGTCGAAAGTCATTTGAGTTATTGACTTTGGCAAGCTTCATTACATTGATTTTCGTTATAAATTTTAAATAAAACGATGGATGATAAGTGTTTTGATTGTTGTTGTTGTTGTTGTTGCTGTTACTGCTGGTGTTTATTATTATCGTTGTTGTTGTTGTTGTCATTGTTGGTGCGCTGCTTAAGTTGGCTTAGCAACGCCCTGGCGCACTCTGCCATCGTCTGCCGCATGCCAAAGTTCAAGGCTCTGACAGCGTTGCGAGTCTCATACCGCAGGATTAACTACTCAAAACACTTACATGAGAAACTTTAGGAGGCGGTGTGTGGTGGGTTGTGGGTGGTGGGTGGTGGGTGGGCAAGCGGCAGTCGTCAGTCAGCAGTCGTCAGTCGTCAGTCGCCAGTCTGTAGTTGGTAGTCGGTTGAAGGCTCAACTAAAGCACTTGATGACTTCAATTTAAATATCAAAGCAAAGTCGAAACTACACACACACACACAGACACACACACACACACACACACACACACACACATAAATATATACGTACACACATGAAGAAGAACCACAAGAGCCGCAGCTGTGAAATGTACCAGGATATGGGAATTTGTGAGGTGTCAGGCACTTTTGAAGATATATCCTTGGCATTTTTAAGTGTGTTGTCAAGCAGCAAATCAAAAAATATATATATACATATCCCAATCGTTTAGGTGTGTGTGTGTGTGTGTGTGCGTGTGTGTGTAATTAGATTTTCAAGCGAGTGAATTTAACACACACCTTCACACACACACACACACACAGCTTTCAATGTATATTCATTGGCACATGTGCAGCAAGCGGCGCTGACAGACACAGCCAATTACTCAAAGCCATGAAGGATAACGACGCTGAGAAAGGGCTCAGTGCTGGAAGAGGAATGCAAGGAGTACGGCTAGGGTAAGGGTAAGATTAAGGGTTAGGTGCTGGGTGCTGGGTGCCGGGTGATGGGTGCTGGGTGCGGGGTGCCGGGTGCTGGGTGCTGGGTGCTGGGTGCAGGGTGCCGGGTGCTGGGTGCCGGGTGCTGGGTGCCGGGTGCTGGGTGCCGGGTGCGCGGGGCTGGGGCTGTGACTGAATTGCAGAGCATTGCAAATGAAAAATCAATTTGCTGATTATGCATAAATCATAAGATTTATGCGACTTCTCAGTACTCAGAAGTCATTTATCAAACGGCAAAACTTTTCCAGACAACAAAATGCGGCCAAGCGCGACAGAGGAGGAGCTCAAAATACACTCCAATATAAGTAAATAGGTTAGGCTGCCAGTCGGATGTCCTTCACTCTTCAGCCTCTGCTTGACTCAGCAGCACGGATACCACTGGATCGGTCGACTGTATAATGGCACATAACCTCGAAGGCCATCCTTAGGGAAGGACATCCGATCTAAGATTATCTAGAGTCAGCAAGCAAAGTAGCCAATCCTTTGAAGAAGACTTCCCGATTCAAGAACTGTCAAGATTATGTAGAGTTTGCAATCAAAAAGGGAGAATCCTTTAAAGGACATTCCTCTTCAAGCCTGGTAATTGTCCAAAGTCACCACGAAAGTTGAAGATGAACTTTGGGGTGGTGAGTATCCGATTCAGTCATACACAAAAATGACATAAAATGCAAATTTTCCTATATCCTTTAATGTGGCTCTGTTTTTACTAGTCACTTAATGTCCTTCTGTGTATTGGAATTACTTTAAAGGCACAGAAGCAAAGAAAGTGACACGTCGTCAGGAGCACGAGTCCTTGCTGTTGACTCAATGTCCTTGGTTGACGTAAGCTTCGCGCTTCCCAGACACTGTAGCTACCGCCCCCTCCCCTTCCCCTCACCACGTCCGTGTCCCAGCCGATCCTGTGATGCTCCAATGGGCAAAATTGCAACAAGAAGCCATTTGTCTTGCTGTTTATAATTTCGATTAAACTTTCAAAGTGCGAAACGCACACATAGAGACGACAGGACACATATGTCTTAAATGTGGAACTGTCTGTGTGCGTGTGCTGGAGCAGAGGGTGTGCTGGGGCTCCTCCTCTCGTGTGCTTGTGTGTGAGTGTGTAAGGAAAGGATATGCGGAAGCAGAAGAGCCACTCGGAGCGGAGCGTGGAAGGCGAAAAGTGTGACAGAACTTGTCGACGTCGACCCAGTAGGAAATTGGAGCAAAAGCCGCAGCTAAGCTGTCAGTCCTGGCAGCGACCACACGAGTGCCAACAGAAGGGGAAGCATGTTGCACATAAATTGCTGTTACCAATGTTTGGAATGGAAATTTCTTGGCTTTAACGCTGGCAATTCTTGTGCCCTGTTGTCTGCCGTCTGCCGTCTGCCGTCTACCGTCTACCGTCTGTCGACTGCTTGCCTTGCCCAAGTCTGAGTCTGAGCCTGGGTTTCGGCCTCGGCATCGACATCGGCTTGGGCCTGGGCCTGGTACTCGTTACGGCCCCGTTTGGCTTTCAGGGAACAGACGTGCAGGCAAAAGTTTGCTTATCAGACCGCATTGAATATAAACATAACAGTCGCCGACACAGGCGGTAAAAGGAAGAGCAAAATGGTCGGAAGAGACCGGGTGCTGGAGCGGGAGCGGGGACCGAATTGTAGGATGTGTGTGAGTGGGTGCGAAATGAAGTTGTGCAAGGAGCCACTGCTGCTGCTGCCTCCGATGATGAAGACAATGGAAAGCAGGGACCGGCTGACAGTCAAGCAGGCAGAGCAAAAATCTGATCTTGTTGTTCTCACGGTTGCCGCTGCCTGTGCAGCCTCTGCTGCTGCCTCTGCTGCTCCCTCTGCCAGTGCTGATGTTGCTGGGAAAATTGTTTTCAATTTTCGTTATTTGACAAATGGTGACACTTCCGTTGCGGCAGCATGGCAGGAGACCGCCCGGGGGCTCCAGCAGGACTTTAACAATATGTCTGTTGGTTAGGCAGCAAGGGGGAGGGAGTTGAGGACTCGGCGCATTCGTCCTTGTATCTCCTGTGTGTGTCATGAGGTTTTGTCAACAATAAGTTTATACGTCAGACGACGAGTCGCTGTTGTTTATGGCATGGCCCATGCGCTCATCATCATCGCACATTATGGAGGAGACCCATCCTGGCCATGCTCGCTGTCAGCTTCCAACCCAAACGTGCTCCGAGCTCTTCTTCGCATGGCATGTGAATAACTTTAAGCTGTGACATGGCACACATGGCCCTGGAATGGCCAGCCAACGGACGTGCTTGACTTTGAGTGACTGCCAGCCCGGCGGAGCGCACGAGTTATTGCTCAAAGAGTGACGGTTGCAAGAGATGGGTGTCAGAGGGGTGCGTGGCGCCTGCTATAAGATGTGGGGAGTGAGGTAAACAGTTCTCGGTTCTCGGCTCTCAGCTCTCTATCCTCTATCCTCTGTCCGCTGACAGGTTCGTCTACGTTTCTACAGTTTATTTGGCTGCAAATAAAAAGGGACATACCAGCGGACAGTTGTCGGCATTGCTTGGCCAAAGTGCAGCCATGTCTCTCGACATCTCCTCCAGCCACTCCAGGCCCTGGCCACCGAATCGTCTACCGACCACCAACTGCCGTCTACTACTCCAACAACCGTCTATAGGGCACTAGCTTCCGGCTACCGACTACCGACTACCGACTGCCGGCTACCAGCTAAAAGCGTCTGACAAATGGCCAGGCTAAGCTCCCATACAAAGCAGGGGCCATCAATCATGCCATTTATGACATCCTCACGTTCCACGCTTTGTGTTTTTATTTATTTATTTTATTGAAATATACAATTTGATTTGTTTAGTGCTTGCCCTCCCTTCCCCGCCCACTTTACCAGTTGTCCTTGGCCCTGCCAAAGCTTGATTTACTTATGTCACAGCAAATGGATAACAATGGCCACTTGAGATTGTCACATGTGAGGATGGGGGCAGAGCTCGAAAGGGAAGGTGGTGGAAAGGCATTGATGGGGTCGATTGAAGCCTTGAGTCTGAAGCTCCCACGACTGTTCGACTCAGTCGTTGATCAATGCATTCGGGGATCACTATTTGGAACAGGGTTGCCACCCTTGGGGCAACAATTAGACACTTAATCTTTGTATTCGGGTCACTGAACGTCGCTTCAGGTAGCAGCTCCAAAGGGAGCACCCCAAATCGATGAGTGTCGTTTGGGACTAAAGGTTGTATTTTCTTTATTTTTCCTCTCCCTTTTCCAGCCCGTCCCACTCACTCCATGCCGCGCCCCACATACTTATTTCCGCCCATGTGGCACTCTATAAATATTTCATAAATTGCTTGCCATTTACCAGTGACATACGCGCCAAGAGTTTCAACTGTCATTTCTTAAACCTTTTGCTCTTCTTATTACTTATCATGCGAAATAGTCATTGCCAGCTGTCACAGCGACGTCCCCTAACGTGCTTAGCCCCCCACCTCCACACCTTCCCACCGGGCCACCTAAAGGGTTATCCCGCTCCCCTCCTACCTATGGCCTGAGCTTCGACAAATCTGCACACATTGTGTGAGTGTCTCTTGTTTGGTGTATGTGCGAGCGTATGTGTGTGTGTGTGTGTGTGTGTGTGTTGCTTCTTTTGTGCGCACTTTTGACTACTTTTCAGTAAGACCCCCCAACCTTATCCGCCCGCTCATCCGCTGCCCCCGCCCACTGCAACGTTTTGGCTTTTAGCATACCTGTCACTGGAAAATAAAATGAAAAGTAGTTTCCACTGCAAACTTTCGCTCATCGTCGCCGTCGCCGTCGCCGTTGTCGTCACCGTCGCCGTTGTCGTCACCATTGCTGCCTCTGCCACCATATTGTTGACACATATTTTTCTTCCAAAAGTTATATGCAAAACGCCTGCCACGCCCGCCCCACACCCCTACCCCTTAGTGGTGCCTGATGAAGTGGGTTGGGCAATGTTCATGTTGATATTGGGTTTGGTGTTGGTATTGGTGTTGGTGTTGGTGCTGGTGTTGGTGCTGGGGCTGAAGCCCCACTGCACTTGAGCCACCTAGCAACCCATTACTTTGGCTGTCATTTTTTCACTTATATTTCGGTGCTTGGCTTTTATTTGGCTTTCTGCTGGTCTTGCGCTCAAGTGTAGAGCTTTAACTTTTGATGCACAATTTGTTTGCCAGTCTGCAGCAGCCCCCCAGTCGGCCCCCATGGGCAGCGGCGGGTCGGGTGGCGGGTGGCGGGTGGCGTGTGGCGCTCAGCCAGGAGCCGCCATCATTCAACACCATCCGACACCATCCACTGTTTCCACACTTTGCTGTCTTCTTCGCTACTTATATCCCCACCCCTCGCACCCCGGCACTCAGCATCCCTTTTAAGCCTGGCAACTGTTTAATGTTGAAATTGGCAGCACCTGAGTAAAGTGTTGCCGGCTGCCTCAACTGTCCTGGCAGATAAGTAGTCCTTGACTTGACTATTCCCCACTTTCAGCTTCACGATTCCCACTTGCCACATCCCGCTCCTCACACCTTGCGACTACCTTGATCCCCCCTCCCCCTCCCCCCTCCCCAATCTACTGAAAATTCTTTTTTGTTTTTTTTTTTTTTTTGGCTGATGTCTTGTTGTTGCCATTGGGCCAAAAGTCGTCTTAACCTTTTTTGCGTGTTCGAGAGTCTCAGTGAAGAGGAGTAAAATTATTATTTTCGCCGTTGACTGCAAGTTTGTTGCAACTTTTTGACGCAAAGTGAAAATTTGTCATGCTCGTTGGGCAGCTTTGCAACTGCTTGTTGCTTGTTGCTGTTG
This sequence comes from Zaprionus lineosus, assembly GCA_035044505.1. NCBI lineage: Eukaryota > Metazoa > Arthropoda > Insecta > Diptera > Drosophilidae > Zaprionus > Zaprionus lineosus. The sequence goes on along the minus strand of JAWNNX010000688.1, from coordinate 441,660 downwards.
CTGCTGTTGTTGTTGTTGTTGTTGTTATTGTCTCATATAATAAATTCTTTCAGTTTAGCAAAAATGCTCATGAAGAGAAACACAAACACAAACGCAAACACAACACAAACGCAACACAAACACAAACACAAACACAAACACAAACACAAACACTACAAACATAAATACAGACTGCTCCCAGGAAGCAGCAGGACGCTGGTGGTTGCCCAACATGAGCTCAGAAGAGGGGCAAGCGGGTAAATGGGTGGCGGGGACGGCGGACGGGGGGTGGGGGACGGGGAACGGGGAATAGGCAATGAGCCGGAGGTAGAGATTTGTCGAAAATGAGACGACGTCTGGGCAAACTTTTAACTCAACTGTCAAATATTTTAACAATTTTGCATAAAACATTATGAAGACGCCAAGTAAAAGTTGCAAGTCTGCCCTCTCTCCCCCTCCCCCTCTCCCTCTCTCTCTGTCTCCTCCTCTTTCCCTCTCACTCACTCGGTTGCTACCTCTGCTCTCGCAATTTGTACAAATCCGTTTCTACTCCTATCTGTCGCCACCACCCGCAATCTTCGCCTCCGTCTCCGCCTTCCCCTTTCAGCCACACCCCCACACCCCCACATCCCCACATCCCCACAGCCAACAAACACGACAAGGCACACTGACGTGTGTGCTGAGCCGACGATTTTGAAAGTGAATTTCAAATGCGTTTTGCTTTGCGATGCTTAACCTCCATCTGTCTTTTATCTCCTACTATACTCTCTCTCTCTCTCTATTCTCTCTCCCTCTTTCTCTCTATCTCCCTCTCCGTCTCACTCTTTCACACTCTGTAGCAACAGCAGGGAGCGCACGCTGCTTCCCACTTAATTAGCCAGGTCTTGAGTTGTCTCTAGGCATACACCCATACAAATACACACACACACACACACTCACACACTCACACACATACACAGCCGTAGGACGTATATATGCAACACTCACCTTATGATTGAGTGTAGAAAAAGGGCCGCGTCACGTGCGGGTCTCTCAAGAGGTGAAGGCTTTTCCGCTGACTAATGCGTTCGTCTGCAAAGAGATGGGAAGTGGGAAATGGGAAATGGGAAATTGAAGATAGGAGAGAAAAATGAATTACTATTATTAAATCAGAAAAAACGCGTTATAAATTTAAGATTAGTTTCGTTTATTGTCTGCCTGCCAGCCCCCATTCACCCTTCACCCTTCACCCTTCACCCCTTCCCAAAGTCGAGCCCCATTTCTGGCCTATAAGGAGCCATTAGGTTTCCTACTCCCAAATTCGAAACTCAATCACGGATATGGAAAAGCTTCTACGGACTTCAAAGCCTTTCCGATCGAATCTATGATTGTTTTGCTCGTAATGATATTATTTGTGGCGGGTCACTGGGCGTGGCTGGGCGAACTTACAGCGCTGGAAAATGTGCGCCAACAAAAATCTAATTGCGTTAATTTTCAGGTAATTGTAGCGCTCCTAAGTTATTAGAGCCCGAAATGGGGCGCAGGACATGCGACTACGTAAAAACTATTAGTACGTCGGCTGAGGACAGAGCACAAAGGGGCAAAGGGTAGCGGGCATAGGGTAGCGGTCATAGGGTAGCGGTCATAGGGCAGAGGGCAGAGGGAAGGCCTGGGATGGGTGGGGCATGCAGGATAGGCCGGCCAGAGGTTGCGCTTTAACAGCCCACACATGTGCTATAAATGGGTGTACTCTTGCGGGCGTGGGCGTGGGTGTTGGTGTGGTGGCCGGCATGGCGTGGACGTGGGCGTGGTCGTGGTCGTATGTGAGGGTTAGAATAAGGGTGTGGGTGTGTGGGACGGGGACGAGGGCTTTGAGAGTTGCGCGTTATTCAAATAGTATTATTTTCCATGCGCTGTTCATAATTTCTGCGTGCCCATTGTCCACGTGGGCCAGGACTATGGCTATGACTAGGACGTTAGCAGCAACGGTAAAAACAACATCAACAACAACAAAGGACAACTACGGCCACATCGACGACTCAAAGGAACTCCCCAGGTTGCGCGTAAATGTCACGGGACACACATGCGGGACTCCAGGTTCATTGTGTTTTAGCTATGAAATGAAATAATTGCATTTGTTGTGCCTACAAAAAAAGCAGCTCGAACAACACACACCACACACCACACACACACACACCCCACACACCCCACACACGCTGTTCAATACACAACACATAACACACTTCAAAGAAGCGTGAAAAGCAACAAGCAATTCCTCCACCCGCCGCCAGGCTAGAAGTGCTTCCTCCTTTACAATGGCCCCCGGACGAAGAAGGACTCTATTAGGCGCCAAGTCTGGGGTCTGCGGTCTGCGACTGTAATGTTATTTGTGTCCCTACGCATATGTCCAGAGCTCTAATCGTCTCCATCACTGACCACTGGCCGTTCGATTCTCCGTCCTAGTTTTCACTCATTGCGGTTAATTATGCCCGCATTACCGAAGCTTCGAAATTCCCGCCGGAGTGGGAATTTAATAATTAAGCTTCATAGCGTTTATAATCGTATGTATTGGTGGGTGGGGTGTGGGGTGTGGGGGATGGAGGTCTTGAGTAAGTTGTTATTATTATTGTTATTCTGGTGGTTGTTATTGATGTTGTTGTTGTGGTCTTGGCATGCAGACCAGTCATTGCCTTATCGAGGCATTGGAATCTAACTGATTGTTGTTACTGTCCGTGTCAAACAAGTTCAAGCCACTGGCGGCTACCCCGGGCAACCGGCAGCCGGCAGCCGGCAGCCGGCAAACTGGCAACTGGCAGACGTCAATCGGGAACCAACAATCGGCAGCCGTCAGACGGCTGATGGCGGGAGTCCAAAAGAATGACAGTTTTTTATCAAGTGGATAAAAAGCTAACAAAAAATAGCAAAAACTCCTGCCTGCACTCGAGACTCAAGGCTCGAGGCTCGAGGCTCGAGGCTAATGAGACACTGAGGTGTACATGTTATTCAAGATTACGGTTTTAACTATCATTAAACGTACAACGTACGGCATTATCTTCCCGGGCGCATGCAGAAACTATTCCAAAGTTTTGCAGAGGGAGGACTCTACTCATGTGTCCCAGAGATTCCATAACTTTTGCTTCTTTGTATGTTTTGCATTTTCTGGTTTTAATCTCGTTTCATGTTTCTTCTATCTCCTTCCCCGCTTCACCTGCTCCTTCCTCCTTCCTCCTTCCTCGTATCGCCTCCACCCTGGCAACAATCTATTTCATCACTTTCTAAGCGCCTCTGCCCATAATCTTGTGTTGCAGGCGAATAAAGAGCAGAAGTTAAAGCAAAAAGTTATCCCGGAGCTGCACCGCCGTTTCCATTTCATGTGAGGCAATAAAAATTTAATATAATTACGCACAATTTCCAGTTCAAGTTTATGGCACATACTCACACACACACACACACACACACACACACACAGACACACCCACCAATACGAACAGATATTCTGGCAAAGTAGGAGAACTCGATGTGACTTTTGACAGCACTGGGTCCTGGCTTCTCACTTTCCAGCGAGTTTATGAGTCGCCGCCAAGACAAACATAAACACTTGTGAGGACACCATGGAAGGCACAAGGGGAGTGGCCTGACGTGAAGTGTTAGGGAGGATGCAGCTGATTTCATAAAGTGTAACAAGCCAAAGCTTTGAGAGCTCAACTCCTGCGACAAATAAGCGGCAGAAGCGGAGCTCCAGGAGCAGCGGGAGCCCCGGGAACGGAGCAACAGCAACAGCCCCCGCAGCAGCCTGCAAGACGACAATAAAGCGTTGCGGAAAAGTTTACAAGTTGCCGCGGGGGGAACGCATGGAAAATGTTCGTGAGGTTGGCTGAGGGGAGGAGCTGAAGTAGCCGAGTGTTGTGGCTGCTCAACGTACACACATGAGCACAGACATGCATACATACATGAACACATGTGTATGTGGTGCGTACATGTAGATATGTATTGCCGTGCAGGATACACAGGACACCGCTCAGCGGCTGCGAGTTAAATATTTGTTTCTGTTTCACTTGTTTACATTGAGGACCCCAAAGCAGGGTCGACAGCAGCCAGAAGCATGAGGAGAATCTGTCGCCCCGGACGTGCATCTTCCACATTTGCCCGCAGCGAGTTGTTATTTCTTAATATCGAGAGCGGCTGCCACTGATGAGGGCGCAAAGCAAGATGAGACGGAAGCGGAGATGGAGTTGAAGACGTTGACGGAGGCAGACGAAGGCAGACGAAGGATGAGTATACGAATTTATTATATATGGTTTCTCCAGGAGCGGGCATATGTCAGGCGCCCTAACCTTTGACAGGCAGAGCTCCAGGCAACCGCCCGCTGCCAGCACTTGGCCATAAATTGAGTGGCGTTTGTCTGCTGCCAACGTAATCAGATCATTTTGTACGCTTCAGCAACTACGCGAAACTTTTATTTGATTTGAAAAGAGAAAATCTTCGAGGAGAACGTGCCGCAAAATTCAACAGCGAAAACTTTCCACAACTTCATCGCTGACTGGGCAATTAACCTGTTGATAACTTGCTTCGGATGCTGGTTGACGTTGCGGCTTGCAATTTAGGTTCGAGACTTTTGAATAAAACCGATTTGCAGGATATTGAAATATTTTCTTATATTACAACATAACCTCAAGGATCGCTTACCTCGCAAATTGAAAGAAGATTGCATTTTTAAGCACATTGTGGCAAATAATTGTGTGCAGCGACAGTAATACTAATGAACAGAATGATTAAATAAATGACTTTTACTTTCAATCAAAACGCACATTAATTTAACACTCATTTCCCCGATTCTTATTGCAGGCCATGTTTTATTGCGCAACAAGTGTGACCAAACGTCGCGATCGCCATAAAACCATGCGAATGCAAATAAGAAATACCAAAATTTAAAGAGAATTTAAATGCATTAACAGAGTTATGTTCAATTTTCCCATTCCGTTGTCCCCTCTGTATTCACTCTCTCGCAAACAGACACGCTTTTTCGTACAAATTCATATTTATTATTTTTGCCCCTACTCCTCCTGCTCCTCCTACTCCACCGTCTCCTATTGCTCCTTCTAGATGTGTCAATTGGCGTTAATGTAATTATGTAATAAACTTGCGTTATGTGGAGGGGTGCAGCCCAGGCAGTTGGCCCATTAGCAGCTCGAATAACAGGCAAATATTAATTAGCCAGTGAAAGCAGCAGAAGCACCACCTACGCAACCACCACCACACCATTATCGCCACCAGAAGAAGAAGCACCAGCAGCAGCAGCAGACCTAACGACAACAGGACCAACAACAGCAATAAATGTGCTTTGGTCACATTTTTGTTTACATTTTTCGGCCGCTTAAATTCGCCTGTGTCGTCAGCTGGCTATTAAAGGCGCTATGCTAAATGGTCATAACAATTTTGGTTCGGCACACACCTACTTTCTCATATCTGCGCTGTGTGTTGTGGGTGTCTGCGTGCGTGGAAGTGTGTGAACGTGTGTGTGAGTGTGTGACTAGCCCCGCCTAACAAGGCTCTCATTTACAACAATAAACAGTAGCATAAAAGCCATGAAACTGATTTTTCACGCCATTTTCGTTTACATTTTCGCTTGCTGTTGCTGTTGTTGTTGCTGTTGTTGTTGCTCTCGATGTAGCTGTTATTATTGTGTTTGTTGTTGCTTTTGCTTTTTATGCTGCTCCCGATGTTTGGTTTGCCTTCGCCTTGGCACAGGCCAGCGCCGGCAACGCATGTGTAATTAAAATATAATAATTTTGCCGAACAAAACAACGGCCTGAAAAAAGGAACTGAAAAAACAGATGCTTGAAAAAACGCTGTGCTGCACTGTGTATTTATGACGAAAGTTTCAAGTGAAGCGCGGACAGGGGGAAGGACTGTGTGTAAGCTGGTGAGTTGTTTGTGTAGGTGAGCTGCTGGTGTAGGTGAGTAGTAGGTGAGTAGTAGGTGAGTAGGTGAGTAGGCTGGGACGCGTGCTGCCAGGCAATGATGATCATAATGATGGCCACTCTGCACGCACCTGCCGCAGAGTTGTGCGCTTCGCGTTTCGCGTTTCGCCTCCCTCATCCTGGTGTCGCCTGTGACGTCCTTCACCTTTGTTGGTCTTTCGTTATTTTCATTCATTTTCTTGTTGCTCTGCTTTTTGCTATCTGCACATTTGTTACGCACCATAAATGAAAATACTCATATAAATATTTCATATTTTAACACAAAACCACCCACAATACAAGTCGTCAGGGCTGCCACCGCTTCCACCGCCACGCCTACCATCGCATTTCACTTTTCAGTCGGAAAATTTCCGCCCATTAAATTGACATACGCGCATTCGCCATTCGCATTCATTTCCTTTTCCCATTTCGTGTGTTTCTCTTTATATGTGTGCGCGCGCGTGTGTGTGTGTGTTTCTTTTTTGCCGTTTGCTTCTTATACATTTTTTTATGGCTCACCCGCCCCCCCCTCTGACCATTTCGCTCTGTTTGCACAAGTTTTGTAATATTTCGGGTTTATGTTTACAGTTGGCAAACGCATTAAAATCACAGATTTACATTTTTTTCCCTCCCCTCTCCTCTCCTCCCCTCCTCTACTCCTACCCATCCATAATCCTCACCACCTCTCCGCCCCTCTGTCCATCAGTGGCTCGCTATCCCGTGTTACGTTACCCGTCCTGCTGAATAATTTAGTGTTGTCGTCCGTTGCCCCTGCCCCTTCCCCTTGCCCATCCCCTTCCCCCATCCTCTTTACCACTCACAGTCACAGCCTTTTCCACACTCAGCACTTCGTCGCTCCTCCCGCCCCTCGCCCCTCGCCCCTCGCCCCGTGGAGGAGTGAAGTATTCGCATTATTGAATTTGAATTTGTAGACACTGGCGACAGCTTCGAGGCTTATTGTTTCAAATGTCCCCGTCGCAATCTCGAGAATGTAAACTGTTGATAGCCGACACACACACACACAAGCACACACACACACACGCGCGCGCATTCAGTGAATAAGAGACATGTCCTCACACACACACGCACAATCGCATATACACACGCATTAGGAGGGGCTTAGGCTGTGTGCCAAGTTGAGCATGGAAATTATTTTTTAATAAACACAAAGCACTCACAAAGGGGAACAGGCATATCCGCATTCGCACTCGCATTCGCATTCGCATCTCTTGGATGGAGGGGGGGGGTACACTGGTTGGACGTGTCCTGTTTTCTTGCTGCTTCAGCGAGTGGCAGGAGCATCGAGGGCAAAGTAAATAAACCCACTTTAATATGCGCTCGTTATATTATTTTCTTTTCATTTTCTTGATTTTCTTGATTTTCCGTTTCTGTTTTGTTTTTGTTTTCGTCTCTGTCCTCCTTTCATTCTATTTTTTCTTTTTTCTCTCTTTCCAGTCCTCCATTTCATTTTCATTTTTAAGCGTTCGCCTTTATTTTGGCACTTTTAGTTGCTACCTTGATGTTTTTTTGTTTCCCTTTCTCTTTTCCTTTTCCCCCATTCCTATTCCTGCTGCTGCTGCTGCTGCTATCATGTTTGTCCTTTGGCACTGCCCACCGCCCCCCTCCGTCAACCAACCCGCAGCCGAGTGACGCGTTGGTCGGTTTCGCTTGTTTGAAGTGCCACGCTCTATTTAAAGGCAAATTGTCTGTAGTCCTATTAACAAATATTGTGCTCTCCTTTCTTTTGCATATTTATCCGCTGCTTTCCATTGCACCCCCTCCGCACCACCGTCGAACATCCTGCCGTGGACCAAAAGACAAGCGCGCTGTAAAAACTGCGCCCTGGCCCCAAGTCTAGACATTGTGGAATTAGGGAAAGCAAACAGGCAAATAGCTCTGTCTAAAATGCATAGCCCCGCTAGGCGGGGGAAGGGGCTGCCAGGACCTGGGGCTGTCCTAGGTGGTGTGGTGGCTTTGGAGGTTGAAGGTTGGAGGTTTGAGGTTTGAGGTTGCAGGTTGGTAGTTGGTAGTTGGCAGTTGGCTGGAGATTGGAAGGAGCTTGGCGGCAGGTTGGAAGAAGCTTGTTGGCAGGTGGTGGGGTGGTGAGGGGGTGGGGTGGAGCCTGGGTGCGGTCTCGGGGTACAATTGCTAAGAGGGCGGGACGCTTGAATTAGCATTGGAAGCAAGTGCGCTGACCTGTGGAGCAGCATCAGCCGACGAGCTTTTATTACACCCACAATGCGGGTCAAGTCAGCGGGGATACCTTGAGAGTGCTTCATATTTTGAGTGCATACTTTTAGGGGATTGCATTACTTTGTCCCTAATGGCCGCCAGTCCGTCCGAGCGGCTAGTCCAACAAACAAGTATTCCTCCCCCCCTCCTCTCTCCATCCCATCCCTCTCCCTCTTTCCCTCCTATGATCTCCAAATATATGATATTGACCGGAGTCACCTCCACTCTTGGTCGTAGGAGGAGGAGGAGGAGGCGGAGAGCTTCAATGTGAGCTCCTCGTTGGGGAGCCCCAATCCTTGTATCGGTTAACTCGGTTCGCTGGCCTTTCGTGGAAATTAAAAACCCTGCGGGGCACACATATCGGTGTACACAGGATCCATGAGGACGTCTAGTTTCAATTACACACGCACTTGGCAAATCTTATGCTGTCCTGGCGTTCTGGCGTCCTGTCGTCTGATGCTTGCCAGCTTACGCATAAAGTAAATCCTCCGGTAGCTCGACTTGGCTCGTTCCACCCCATCCCTCACCCCGTCCCGTCATGTCACGTCGCTCTCACCCTCCCTCAGCTGCCATAAAGCATTCCCTCCGCAATTGTTGCGCCTTTTATTTGTTTGCTTTTCTGCTGTTGCTTCTTTTATTGTTGTTGTTGTTGTTGTTGTTGTTGTTGTTGTTGTTGTTTTTGTTGCTGTCGTCGTATCGTGTCATTGCCTTTGTTTGCTTTTGCAGCCTTTCGCACCCCCATACCGCGCTCCCTTACCCCTTACCTTTGGCCCACACCGGCAGCCCTACTTCTTGCTCCCTACTGAAACGCCGTCCGCCACCCACGACCCTCCACCCGCCAATGTCCCCTCCTCCTTGTCACAGTCTCGTGTTTATTTTCTTTATTGTATTTTTACACACAAAGGCGAAGGCGGTGCAAGGAGCACGGCCAGAGCGAAAGTAACAGAGAGAGAGAGAGAGAGAGAGAAGGAGAGAGAGTGAGAGGGTGGGTGGTTGGGTGGCACGCATGAAGAGAGCCTCTTCTGCCCGCCTGCCCGCCTGTCGCGTCATGCATCCCGTATCGTGTGTCCTCTGTACCCTCGTCTCCCCCGCAGCCCGCCACTCGTCCTTCGCACTCACCCCTTTGGCCCAGCACGGGCTGCCACTCGTTAAAGGTAAAAATTTATTGTGTCTTATTATTATTTTTTTATTGACAATACGTGACGCGTACGCCAAAAAGGACAATCGCTCTCAGTGTGTGTGTGTGTGTGTGTGTATGGGGTGAATCCTCTGTCCCTTTCTGTGCGCTGTGCTCGTGTCTGTGTGCCCGAGGATCCTCGCCTCGGCGCATACATAAAAAGATTTTCTCCAATCGATTTCCAGCGCCTTTTGTTATTTTATAATTTTCGATTGTTTTGTTTTGCTTTGCATTGCTTTTGTTGTCCCGTTCGCTGGCTGTCGCATATTTGTTTTGTTGTAGCCTTTCGTTGTTATTACTTTCACAGGCCCCCCTCCCATCCCTTCGACAATCTCCCTCACTCCAGTCCCTCAACTCCAGCAGCTGACGACGCACTTTTGCTTTCAGTTCGCTTCTTCGTGTTTTATTCCTTTCTCCTCCCCCTCTTCCCTCTTCCCACTCCCCTCTCTCTCACTCTTCAATGCCACAGTTCTGCCATTCATCCATTTCCATGTCCATGTCCCGTCTGGTCGCATTCAAAAGGAAGTGGCCGATGGGCGAATGCCATTAAAAGGCGCTTAGACCTTCAACTAGCGCCGTTAATCATTATTTACAGCTCGAAGCAGCGTCGCGGGCGGGGGGCGTGGAGGGGCGACTCATGTTATAAGCCGAAACTATAATCGGGTTAGAGAGGGGCACGTGTCGCGTCGGGCTTTGCACGCCTGCTACGTGACACGAGCGGACGACGAGGCGACAGCGAAATGTGACAAATTAGGGAAATGCTTAAGGACATGCAGGAAAGGACTTTGGCTAGATGAAATTATATTATGCTTACACTCACTTCAAGGATCTGATTTACCAATGGAAATAAGAATTCGAATACAAAGGATTAAGGATATCGCATCCTTATTATTCGATTCCCAAGAAAAACTCATGTGAAAAATCGGCAATTCATTGTTGACACTTTCAGCCGCGTGTCCTTCGGCCCGCTAGTTGCGTGCCGCCTCGTGCTGGTCAACGGTCACGCGCCCATCGCTAGGCCCCTCCACTGGCTAATGCCGAAGTGCCGCAAATCGAAGATTACGGCAAACAATTAAGTTAATCACATTGGTTTTGCTTTATTTCAGCTGCGAGCCTCACAATGAAAGCAATAAAGACATTGCGCATACGCCCCGTTATCGCGCCTACCCATCTATCCCCTCCCCTCCCGCCCACCATTCAGTCAACCATTCAGCTCCCTCTGGCAGCGCCCGCAAAAACCGCTTTCGATCTCGGAGCGCACAAAGGAAAACTTCTCGAAGAGGCAACAACATTCTACAGCTACCTTTGCCCCACACTTATGCACACACACACACACACACACACACACATACGCACACACACACAGTTCCTGCTCTCGACGACAAGCGTTTATCTATGGCAGCAAAAAGTTTTTCCAACTGTGTCTGCGCCTGAGGTTAAGTTTTTCGTTTGCTTCAATTAATTTTCATTTGTTTACTAATCTAACAAATTAAACTAACGGTTAGTCCTGTTAACCGGCAGTACGAAAAGGTTCGTCCTTTCCAGCGATTCACCGTTCAACCTTTTGCGTTTCACGTCCTCTGAATCGCGATTCGCGCTGCTTTCGTGCAGCGGAAATGGAAAGGATTTTTGCCCCGTGGTTGTTATCATTGGGCATGAGGTGGGCGGTAGGTGGTTGAGGGTGGTTGAGGGTGGCGGATACGCCTGAGTTGAAGGCAAAACTTTACCACAACATTGTCAGCAGCTGAAATTTTAATTATAATTATCCTGATGGCGATGACCAAACAAATGGAATCCCTCCCGGCACTCGCCATTCAATTGCCAGAATTTAACCGCTTCCCCAGGCTCCCCAGGTTCCCCCTCAATTACATTGATCTGCGTGGCAGCCACCGACCGAAGGACATTCAATCACAGCTCAATATGAATATCAGATTTTCATATCAACTCTCGAACTCTGACCCTCGCATCCTTTTCGTGTTTATCCCGTTCCCGTTCCCGTTCCCGTTCCCACTTCCCTTTCACTTCCTCCGACGCTTCGATTTTCCATCTTCATTTCCTTCTCTATTTGCAGTTACCGTTCCCAACTCCCCCCACGTACGACTCCTATCTAAAACCATCAACCCAAAGCAGCTCCCTCCCCTCCCCCCTCCCCCCACCCACCTAGTTAAACGAAACAGATTTTCCTACACTTTATGCTAATTAATTTCGTCCTTGGCTAACTAACTAGGCCCGAGCAGGAGGCCGAAATATTTGTGTGTCTACCAAAAATAATTCGACTCGACCCGCAGCCGGGACAGGCTGAGCGGATGAAGTCCTTTCAAGGAATTCCGCTTTGATGTGGCCTCTTCGGGGCAGACAGCTGCCGACGGGCAATAAGGGTCGGCAGGATCCTGGTTATTCTAAGGACTCTGCCGATTCTGTCGGGTTAACACTGAAAATCTCATAGAGAACCATTATGTGGACTAGAAGCCGTATCACACCCATTCCCCATTCCCCGCTTCCCATTCCCCGCTCCTCCTCATCCCTCCTCCATCTGCCACTCCATCCCGACTCACCGCACATGAAGTTTCTTCCAGGGACCACATATCTTCATTCTCCTACAAATATTTGCTTGGGTTCCTTGCGAGAAATGTCAAATTAATTGCGCCTCAAAAAAGCGAGCGGCTCCCCAACCCCCCCTCCCCACCCCACCGATGCTCCCCTCCCGCCATATGCGCTCTGAACTTTTTCAAATATTTTATGTAAAATTCTTGACATTTCACCTGAGGGCTCCTCGCTTTCGACCCGCTCCTTCTCCATTCCTCATCCATCTTCTTTCCTTTCCACCTTCCACCTTCCATCTTCCACTTTCCACTTCCTACTACTCCCTCCCCGCCTCCCCCCGCATTCTAGTTGACTGCCTGTCGCGTCAAATGTCGCGCCGAAAATTATACCTCTAAAAAATGGCAAATGGCTATGTGCAGGTCCCCACATGCTGCACAGGCCACGCTTGCTCCTTGCTCCTTGCTCCTCGCTCCTTCGTCCTCACAGAGCAGGCCTCCTTCCGCCTCTGATCTTGATCCTGCACACACTGCGCGTCCATTGTGTGTGGCCAGCCAAACAACTTGGGCATTTTTCCGGCTTTCCTTGGCGGTGACGTTGACGTTGCGGCTGCCACTGTTGTGCCTCTTGTTGCTGTTGTTGTTGTGCATGCAACCACGCCCACCGCAGTCGCGGCCCCCACCACCGCCTCGCCACCACCCTGGCTGCCCACTTGGCTGGCTCCTGGCCCTTGCCAGGCTTTTCACTGCCTCGTTTTATGTATTCAGTCTCAGTGCGCTCACTTGACTTTAATTCTTTTTCACACGCCCACTTCGCTGTGGCAGGGGGGCGGGAACGGCGCTCCGCTCAGCCGTGCACCCATTTAGGGGGAGGGGGATGGCATGTGGGTATGTGGGGTGTGGGTTGTGTATGGTGTGTATGGTGTGTGCAGAGGGGCACGAGGCATGGCAAGTGCAATTTTCTAACGGCTCTTAAGTTGCGCCACAAGCAACAAAAACAACAAAAATGAAAACAACAACAACAACAACAACAAATCTACAAAACTCGCATTCGCATTCGCATTCAGATGAGCATGTCAGTTGGAAAGGTGTGCCAGCCCTGCCCACACCCCTGGCCATATCACTCACTCCCGCTTCCCCTCCTCCGGCCACATAGCTTGAAACGCTGCTCCACCTGCCCCACCTGCCCCACCGTCCACCACCGCCTGGGCCAAGCGACTCCTTGTAATTGCTGAACATGCCAAGTTCTCTGCAATTTTATGTAGATTTAATAGCTTCCTGGCGCTCCCGGGCACAGCAGTTACTGGCGATGTGATGGCTGGGGGAGTGGGCGAAAGAGTGGTGGGAGGGAGGGAGGGGCGGGCAGATGGAAGGATTTCTCGTTTCGTTCTTGTCTCACATTTCATTGCTTTGCGTGACATTTCATTTGAATTGCACTCAGATTTTAGATGTTTCCCGTCCAACGTCCATCCCATATCGTCCTGCGTCCTTTGTCCTTCGTCCCTTGTCCACCATCCCCGCCAGGCACTTCGGTGTGCCATGTGATGGGCCACTGCTTATCCTGCACACAGTTTATCGTTGCGCAATTACCCGCTCGGTCAAGATGGTCAAGCCCCGCCCCCACCCCCCGCCTCCTCACCCACTGCGCTCCACTTTAATTGATTTAAGTCGAAGTTTTGAGCGCGAGCTAAGCCCTGGAACATGTGTCGGAAAAATGCATCCTTCTATGTGGCTCAGTCATCGCGTGGCTGGGAAAAACTTTGTTCGCCAGGAGGCGAGTGGGTGCCAGTGCCAGTGCCAGTGCCAGCGCCAGGAGCGACGCCAGGAGCAGCAGCAGATCCGAGTCCTCGCTCCGGAAAAGCTTTCGCGAGCACGACCCAAAACTTCCGGAACTCGACTTGGTCGACAATTACAATCGACGGACATGTTAATTGGCAGCCGCAGCCGCAGCCGCAGCTGCGGGGTGCAGTCATCATCGATGGGGAGGGATCCTCCTCCTCCTCTTCCTCCTCCTTTTCCCCTACTTCCTCTTTCTGTTCCCTTTACCTTTCCCTTTCCACTTCCCTTTCCTCTTCCCTTTCCACCTCGGCCACAACCTCTGAGTACCACAACCACGACCGCCGCCACTCCCACCACCCCCCACCCCGCCCACTCATCGTTGGCTGCAACCCTTTAATCAGACCCTCCCCAGCTAAGCACTTGAATTGATTGGCAATTTGTTTTTCGTCGTCCTGCGCGCCACCAATTGTTGCGCTTGCCCCACGGAGCGGCAGCTGTCAAAAGATTTTGCAACAACTCAATTAACCACTAAATGCAACTTATTACAGTTATTCTCTGATTTCAACTGCCCCCCTCCTGCTCACACCCAGGACCCATTCGAGATGCCCCGAATGTCCCACAGATCAGACACAGGATTTATTTACCGTTTTTTATTTATGGAATTTCGAGAGCTGAAACACTTTTCCGATACTTGTGCGAAGTTTGAAGAGGATTTGCTCAAGGATATTAAGTGCAACGGGAGTGAACTTAGAAGACGAACTTGCCAGGACTTAAGACCTCGTCCTTCCCCCTGCAACTTGCTCTTCTCCTTGTTTATAGTTTCCACCATAAACAATATTCGATTTCAGTTTTGGACTCGCTTTCGATTTCGATTTCGAGTTCGAATTCGAGTTCGAATTCGTTTTCGATTTAAATTGCAATTTGAATTTGATTCCAAATCCGAATTAAGGATTCGGATTTCGTTTTGGTTAAAAGTTATGCGCATCGCCTTGCAGTTCGATGGCAAGGACTCTGGTCAAAGTTTTCAGGAAACTTGCAAACATTCTAAGGATGCAATTTAAGCCATTAAATAAACAACATAAACAATTTGTGGAGGTCCTTCCCCTTCCCCTTACCCTGCTTGCCATCTCTCACATCTTTGAGTGGAACTTTTGAAGTAATTTCCCTTTTAATTTCCCGAGTTTGGGCCAAAAAACGCACAGAGTCCCGAAGGACTCTAAAGGACGAAATTGAAGAAGGATTTGCATTCGGTCACTCAAGTCCTGCACTTCACATAGTTGCAAATCCAAGCCCAATGCGTGACGCTTCCCAATTCCCCAATATTTTCCCACTCACACAACGTGCAACATTTTGTTGCATCTTCGTTTCTTCGAAATTTTAATTAAATTAATTAAGTAAATGCGAAATATAAAAAGTTGATGCAACTCCCTGGGCGACTGGGGGACTGGGAAATGGACAAAGTTGTTTTCCGTCTTCCATTTATTTTCCTTAAAATAATATCTCCCACTTCACGCACTCCACACACATCCTTGCCCCCGCCCGCTATCCTTGCCTCTAAGTCTATCTTATCTGTTATTCAGTTTCTAATCTGCACTCTCAACGCACCGCACACATCCTTTGCAAATTGCCAACAGGATTATTGGCATTGCATTCATATCATTTGCTCCGTCTGCTGCCTCTGCCTCTGCCACTGCCACTGCTTGTAAGTATCTGTCAGATACTTTGGCACACATTTTGCATTTCGTTTGTAATTGCATGCAATTCACCGCAGCAGTTACTTTCGGGTCGGCCAGGGGGAGGGTAGTGGGGAGTGGGGAGTAGGGAGTGGAGACCGGGAGGGGGGAGGGGAGGGGAAGGGCCGAGAAAAATGAAGTCCCGTACCAAAAAGCAAATACGACAAACAACAGCTAAAAGTGCAGCAGACGAGGGCAGAGGGAAGCTGCGAAGCTGCAAAGGACGAGGACGAGGATGAGGATGAGGCTGGTGGTAATAAGAGAGGGGGAATGGGCGGAGGAGAAGATTGCAATGATGGGGATTTGTGGTTGCGTCTGTGGCTTGGTCTTAGTCTGAGCCTGGAAGTGGGGCACGTTTGAAGCTGTTTGCCAAGAATTGTCGCGAGTTGCTGATGAGGTACGAGCAGCTCCTGCCCCTGCCCCTGCCCCTGCCTCTGCTTCTGCTGATGGTGCAGCTTGGGGCTGTATGACGGAAATGGGCGTGGCCATTCGCATGGATTTGCCCAGCAATTGACGTTGCGGTTGCATTTTGCATTTCGTTCATGCAATTTGCAGTTTGCTGGGCTGGGGACTGGGTGGTAGGGATGTTGAAGGCGGAGAGGCGGAGGCGGAGGCGGAGAGGCCCCGCCCACCCATTCACAAGTGCTTTACATTCTATCCACAACTTTCGCTTTCACTCAGTTCCCCCGTCCTTGTAACTGTAAATACACACGAAGTGAAGTTTCCAGCTAAAACCAAGTAAAAGTATCTACGAGTGTGTAGCTGCATCTGCATCTGTATCTGTGTGTCTGTCTATCTGTGTATCTGTGTATCTGTGTCTGCATCTGCATCTGTATCTTTATCTGTGTTTGTATCTTCATCGGGAGCTGTGTTTGTGCCTCAATTCGCATCTTTATTGCCGTCTGCATCTGTGTCTGTTTATCTGAGTATCTCAGTATCTAAGTATCTGAGTATCTGAGTATCTGTGTATCTGAGTATCTAAGTATCTGAGTATCTGAGTATCTGTGTATCTGTGTATCTGTATCTGCATCTGGTGCTGCTTTTGTATCTTGTGCGTTTGTTTATGCTTTTTATTTGCTCACGGCTTAGCCGAGCCAAACTGTGGTTCCGTCCCACAGTCTGTCTGGTGGGGCTCGTGGCTGTTGGGACGGACGGCGGACGGGAGGGGGGTGGGCAGGCAAACGATTTGGTCCGCTCTCTGTTTGTCTTTGCGGTTGCAAATGCATTTTTCAAACAAATTGCAAATCATTGCCTAACAATAGTTTTAGCTTCGGAGTCCACCAAAAGCGACGCTGTGATTTACTTTCTATTGGTCTATATATCTATCTCGGTGTGTGTGTGTGTGTGTGTGTGTGTGTGTGTGTCTGGGTGTGTGTCTGCAACCACAATGACAGTGATTTAGTTTTTGGCTTCGAACATCTCACATACACAGTCTATTACACGAGGTTTACTTGGGACCCTTTCGAGGCTCGTCTGGCGTCTGTATCCTGCAGCCTGGAGGCTGGAGGCTGGAGGCTGGAGTCTGAGGTCTCGGTTTTCGAGCCACAGGCTAGGCTTCAGGGCTCAAGATTCAGGGATCGGGGATAACATTTAAAAAAACATAATGTGCGTTCAGTCGCCCGGCGGGGGGAGGGGGAAGGGGGAAGGAAACGTCGTGTTGGGTTCTATTTACGTTTTTGATTTGCCAAATTTAATTTGGAAAAGTTAATTTTCGGTTGAGCCTGGAAAAGGAGTCAGACTGTGGGGCACAGACACAACAGAGAGGACAGAAAACAGACAACAGACAAAATTTTCATTTAATTTCGCAGGAATTTTTTAAGGCTGACTTGAGTGTGTCCTGACGAATGGCACTGCAGGATGTAACCTTAGCCCATTTCGGGGAGTCCTACGGGCTCCGCTGGGAGTGCACCACATTACAGTGGGCCACCACTTGCTTTTGCAACACACACAATCTGTGAAGGACTCATTTTCATTTTCGGGATATTTGCATGTTGCGGCACGTCCATTGACCCACTGAGCGATACGCGCTACATTTTGTTGAATGCTCCCGAAAGCGGGCTGCACAAATATTTAAGTTTTGTTTGAGTTGTGGCATGGGGCACTTACTTGGTGTGGCTTTTAGCCTACGCGATGCTCGTTGAGGCGGCTTAAAGGCTTTTTGGCCGCTTCCTCAAAGTTTGATATTAAAATGCACTTGGATATTTGGATACTTCCTTGTTGGCACACTTTAAAGTTGGGGAACTTGTTGCACTTCTGTTCCGTGTGCACTTGCGGTTGAGTGTGTGTGTTGTGGTGTGTTTGGCGCGCGGAACTCGAAAAAAAATGCAAAGTTGCAAGTGCAACGCTTTGTTCTTGGCTGCGGCGCAGGCAATCGATCAGCAGGAATTTCACTTAATGTTCTTTAGTTTCTGTTTATCCCAAAGATTAACGAGCAACACTCGCACTCACATTACTTTCACAGTTGCCGTCGAACTTTGAACTCAAGACTCGGTAGTCGGGACTCGCAACTCGCAACTCGGAACTCGGAAGTTGAGTGTGGAGCAACACGTTGTTGACACAAAGACCGCCTAACGAAGACTAATGACAGCGTTTGTTATTCGCTCGTGCTTTGGCTTCTCACAGCCGTGGAAACGTAGCATGCAAGACGAGAGTTGGACACGAACTGATTCCGTTTGTGTGCTGCACAAGTATCTTACAGACACGAGTGGCTGTGCGCACGAAGTGGCTGGCGTGCCTTCGGCTCGACACACGACCAACGACAGGCGACATTCAATGGGAAATGAAGAGCGCGAAACACACGCAGGAAGAGTGGAACGGCATGGTGGCTCAGCCTAAGCGAAGAGTGCTGAGAAACAAAATGGCATTGAAACGCTTCGTACTGCTGCTGCTCTCATCCATCCACCCACCCAACAGCGCACAATTGAGCCATTAAGCGGTTCAATTCGTTTCGTTGCCACTCATTTCGTTGCCTAATGTTTTGCGTGCTCTCTTAGTTTCCCGTCTCACGAAAGAGCAGGGACTCCCACTTAAGTGCATATTCCAGCTAAAATAAATGGAATATTTACAACAACACCTTATCGGGCTTATCAATTGCTGAAGTTCAGTTAGCGATTTCTTGAACGTTACTTTTTCGACTCGAGATTCACTCTCTTCGTGGTTTTCTCTTACGTTCAATTGTCGCACTGCTTTCAATTGCATTTCAATTGCTTGATGTATAATTTAAAATCGAGCATCGCGTTTCATTGCCACTCGTTTCCGTTGCATGCATTTCGCTTGGCTCTGTTGCCGCTTTAAACCATTTGCCCGCCGTCATTTTGTTATTGCCGTTACTGTTGTTACCGTTGTTATTGCTGTTGCTGTTGCTGTTGCTGTTTGGTTCTGGTGCCTCTTGTAGCGCGCAACAGGTTCAATTTCAAGCAGCTTTCAAGTTTTTACTGGCAGCTCCCCTCTCACGTTCTCATTCTCGCTCTCGCCTTTCGTCCAGTACCGTTGCTTTTACATTCGCCTTTTCCTTTGACGTACATTCGTCTATTTGGCATCCATTGGCCTTTTGTCGGGACTTTGTTGCCACCATTTAGTTACGCCGCCGTCCTAATACCCCGCTTTCTTATTCGCTCGTTTTCCCCTCCCCTCCCACCCCCTCCATGCACCTTTGAATTTGTTTATTTGCAGCATTTGCTTGTTTTTTATGCAAATGCGAGGTAAAAAATTGTTTGTTGCTCGCTTCGCCTTTGCCTTGGTTTCTACCTTCGCTCGTTGTAGTTCGCACTCTCACTCTCACTCTCATTAAGTGTGTGTGTGTGTGTGTGTGTGGGCGTGCAGGTGTGTGCGGGTCTGTACGAGTGTGTGAATTTACATATAATTGTTTGCATGTTGAGTGGCTTTTAATTGATTTTATTGGCTTACACACGTAGGGGATGGGGTTGGGGATGGCTTGGGGATGGGCAACGGGAAAGGGAAAGGGCAAACGACTGGCTGGGATAGGGAGAGGACGGAGGGGAGGCAAAGTCGACAGCAACATTTTCCAGCTTATCGCGTGAGTTATCTCCATGGTCACTTTATTTGCTTGTAAGCACTTTTTGAGCCCATCGATTGAGTTCACTGAAATGTATGCCACATGACATACCCTGGCCACATGTGGTCGCCACCAAAGGGTATACCCAGCGGCTCACAATTCATCTTATTTTCATTGGCCAAAGCTCAGCGGAAAAAGCTTGGGAGATGGGTGATGGGGATGGACGAGACTGTGGGGAGTGAAGGTGTCCGACTGGAGGCATCCCCGGCAAAGGTATCCCGACGTCCATCAGCGTCGACTGCTTGACGCTTTGTGAATTGTTTATGTTTTTATAAATATGCATAAATTATTGCAATTTATAACCTGAACGCTCCACATGTAGGTCATAAATTGCGGCCAGCCCACAAAATAATAACAATAACAATAACAATAATCACAGTTACAATAACTATAATAAATACGAGAGTGGAAATCGATAATTCGGATTATGTGGCTTCTGCGGAGACAGGAACCTGTTGGTTTGGGCTACGGTGATTGGGGGATTCGGGGATTCATTGTTTCGGGGATGTTCCGGGATGTCGGGGAAGGTTCTGGTGGGGATTATGGGACTATGGCGAGCGTGCGGGTCGTGATTGAAGGCAAATTTTTCGACTAATTGATGGATTAAGTGGGTGCTGTCCTTCGACTCCTGTGGGCGACTTCATAAATAATACTTTCAGTTGACATCACGACTCCACAGCCGATGATGTCCAGATGCGTGCTGGGTGGCGGGTGGCGGGTGGTGGGTGGAGGTTGACTGCGAGTGCGGGTAATCAAGTGCAATTAAAGTCTTAGGTCCTTGCAGTGGTTTATCCTTGCTGTCATGGTTAAGTAGTTGCAATGCAAATTCCTTTGGATTATTATTTATTAAGGATTATTGCTGCAACATGGCGGATGGCGGATGGCGGATGGGCAGGTGGCGTGGAGTCGGCCTGGAGGCGGTCCGCTCCTCAGACGCTTTGATGAATACAAAATCTAATCAGGAAAATTCGAGGCGCTCCGAAACTAATTTACAGTCAGCCGCCAACTGTAATTAGGCGCTAATGATTAATACCCCAGGAGTGGGGAGGGCGGGGTGGGGAGTGGGGGAGTAACCAAGCAACCGAAGAGGAACGAGCAGCACAGGATTCGGATGCCAACTATTCAGTAGTCCGAATGGAGCCTCAACTCTGGTGCATTTGATGCTGCGGCTAATCAAAAACTGCGATTCATTTGCTGCTGCCTTTTGAATGGCGCCACAAAAAGCGGTGGTAGGTGGCAGGTGGCAGGTGGCAGGTGACGGGGGCGGGCAGTGGGAAGTGGGCGGCATGCGGCGGCTTCTGTCAGCGACAGACAGAACACACAGCCTCCGACCTCACACCTCCCACCGCAGCATGGGCGTGGCACTGGGCAGAGTCGTGTCAATGACTGGTGCAGCTTTCAGTCGGAAGGTGATAATAATCAGACAGGCAATTTTAACAAGACACACGCACGCCCCAAATCCTGGCCCAGGCCAAAACTCATTCCCCCCACCCCCCTTATCCACCCCCTTGCCATGTTCCCCATTCATGTACAGGTCGCCGCCCCGTCAACACCCACACCGCAGTGGGCGAGTGGGCGAGTGGGCGAGTGGGCGAGTGGGGAGGGCCGAGTAATCCATCTTCCATCTTGACAATGGTTGCTCCGGACACCAGGTCGAAGGACCAGCGGGCAGCCGTTGCTCAGATTCCTCCGCCTCCTCTGGCCGCGGGGCGTGCTTAACACTAAACTCGGAAAAGAAACTAGATACAAATATCTTTGGCGCTCACTGTGACTGCTGACTGCTGACTGTTGATTGTGACTGTACTTGAAATCGTCTTTACATGGATTGGAGTCTGTGTGTGTGGGTGTGTGTGTGTGTGTCTGGGCTGATGTGTGCTCGCATTTGTTTGTGTATATATCATGGGATTTGGTATAATTATGTTGGCAACGCGGGACATGTCGTTGACAAGCTCAAGTTAGCCAAGTCGTAGAGTTGGTCATATAAAGCGAACTTGTTTCCCCTCACACCCACACCCACACCCACACACTCGAACACACACACACTCACACACACACAGTTGGAGGAATCATAAAACACACGCAGTGCCACACACAGAGACTCAAAGCTGTGGGTGGGCCATAAAGCAGGTCCGCATGTGTCCAAGTTCGTAAAGTTGATTCATTCATTGCAGAAATTTATATGTCCGTGACGCGTGCGTGGACCCAACGGCTGCTCCTGCCTGGCGGCTCCTTCTAGCGGCTCCAAAGCGCTGCTATAAAACCAACTAAAACTAACAGCAGCAAAGGATCCTGATGTGGAAGGAATGACGCTGCTGCTGCCTCGACTGATGCTGCCTCGACTGATGATGATGATACCGCTGACAATGACAATGACGATGAAGCTAATGTCGACTCTTGCCATATAGTCCTCCTTATCCTCATCCTCATCCGCATCCGCATCCTCATTCGCTTGCTCATTCGCTTCCCCATCCGCCCCCCCATCATCATCGCTTGCCCTTTCCTCGCTGAATTTGAATCCTGCACCCACCCCCTGACATTGCCACCAACTTTCCCTTCCTCTGGCCCTGCCCTTCCCCCCCTGCCACTGCCCATGCCAGCCTCTGCCCTCGCTGTGCGCCACGGGCGTCGTTTGAGTCAAATGATTTATCTCGCAGCTGGAAAAGAGGAGCTACAACTGGATCCACATTTGCCAAGAGCTGCTGCATCTTGGCCGCCAATTAGTCGACTCGCATGCCAGAGACAGCGATTAGCCATTGCCTTGAGGCTCTCGGCTGGAGTACTTAGAGCCTCATTCGATTGGATTCATCAGCTGCTGCCAAAGTGCCCTGCGACCCTGCAACCCTGCGACCCTGCGACCCTTCCACCCCTCGGACACTTTGAGAATTGATGTTTGACGGGGGAGAGAACTTTTAATAGTTACACTGAAAAAAAGAAATTTGCTAGTTTCCTTCCCTCGCCTTCTTCCTGGCCCGTAAGATGCGCTTCAGTTCGCGGTCGGTGGGGCGATGGTCGCTATAGCGAATTACCCAGGCCTCGGCCGTCTTGTAGAACCTTGGGTAATCGTTCTGGAACTGAATGGCTATTTCCGGGATGTAAGGATTTTCGGGCTGCGGATCGTTGATGGTGGCCAGGAGCACGTTCATCACAAGGTCGAAGCGCGTGGTGGGCTTCCAGTGCTCCGGCTCCAGTATGGGCAGGCACACCTGACCCCGCTCATTGATATTGGGATGATAGATCTTCGTGTTGATGTGTACCCTGGGCGGACGGAAGGGATACTCCTTGGGGAAGTCGATCTCCAGCTTGAAGGCGCCCAGGTTGTAGGGCGGCGCGTCGGGCATCAGCAAGGCGAACCACTTGTATATGTTGTCCGCCTGTGGCTCGAGCAGCTGGCACTGCTTGAGCTGCTTGTACTCCATCATGAACATGAGCTCGTTCTGCATCCGCTTGGGACCGTCGATGATGGGTTCGTCCTTTTTCATGGCTGGAGCTGCTGACTATTCTCTCCCCCGGCTCCGAGATTCCTGCTACTGCAAATGGAACTAGAATTTTTCCGGAAGTGTTTCTCTCAGTGTACTGAGTGTTTTTGCCAGCAATCGAAAGCCAACTAGGGGAGACGAGGTCCTTGCGCATAAATGCATTCGAGAAAGGGAAAAAATGAAAATCCTTTCACATTGACATTAATCCTCCGAAAAAAGCCGCTAAAATAGTCCAGCCTGACGTCGACAGGCTCTGACAGGCAGCACATTAGGATCAACTGAGGAGGCTATGGCCGGCAATGGCACATTGAAAACAGATGAAAGGCTCTTCGGTTTATGTGGTACACAGCACACAACGCACAGCACACAACAAGACTCCTCCGCCCCCCACCCCCTCCCCTTTATGTGCCCTCCATCCACTGTCGGTCGACCACCCACGCGCCAACACCCATCAGCTGGCAAAACAACTTGGAATCTAAAGCCGTTTTATGTGCTTGGCCAGGGCGTAAAAGTTGTTAGTTGTTAGTTCCGTCCTCGAGTGGTACTCCTTCTCTCACTCCTTACTTCCTGCCTTCCTGCGTTCCTGCGGTCCTGCGTTCCTGCGGTCCTGCTTGCCTGCTTCCTTCCCTGTCTTCCCGGCTTGCCACTTCGCTGCCCACAGTCCGCCGTCCGCCGTCCGCCGTCCATACTCTTCTATGCTTCCTCCCACAGAAGAGTCCTGTTCTCCACATGCATTGAGTTCGTATCCCTGCATCTTGGACATGTGATGGGTGCGTGTCGTGTCACGACTTCAATCGCAGCATTTAAATTCATTCAAGATTAAAGAAAATGATCCCGAATCATTTTTATATAGGTGAAGGTCCTGTTGCTTGTCTTCTCACGGCACGGTACGGCATGGTACGGCACGGTACGGCTCGACACGGCACGGCACGTCACGGTTCCATCTCTGAGCAGTAATGAGGAGCAGGACGAGACTCGATCGTGAAATGATTGCTATTGACAATGTAGTTTTCAATTTGATGCGCACTCTGATGTCACCACAGCGGGAGGAGAGGAAGGACTTGCCAGCGGTACAGTTGCCGCAACTGCTGCCTCCTTTCCAAGACTCCAGAACTCCAGGACTTCAGGACTCATAAATATGTAAAGATTGCCGAAAAGCATAATAAAACCCAGTGAAAAGGAAAGCAAAGCAATGACAGATGAGCCGCCTACACCCCGCCTCCTCGCTGCTCCTAACGCCCACTCAGCATTGTCGCACAGCCTTGAAAAGGTGGCCTCCTCTCCCCCCCGCCTCCTGCTGCTGCTGCTGCTGCCTCCTCTGGCAAGGAGGTTGATAACAAAAACATGAAAATTAAATATCAAAAATATGCGACGCAAAGCGCACAACAACGGTGTGTGTGTGTGTGTGTGTGTGTGTGTGAATGTGAGCTCGTGTGTAGGTAATTATTTATGTTGTTGTATGTCATCATCGTGTTAACGAAACCAAGACGAGACGAGACGAGACGAAGGCTCCGCTTCTGGCTGAGGCTCGATGGAAAGTTGGCCGGAAACGCAGCGTGACGTGACATGCCGGGGGTCTCACGCATAATTAGGATAGATGTATGCGTGTGTGTGTGTGTGTGTGTGTGTGTATTTATTAGAGGAAAGACTTAGGTACAAGTGTTACGGATATAGACGAACACGCAATCACCTATAACTATCCAGGCGAGAGAAAGGATATTCCAAGTCCTTGCCACATGTAAAAGGTTAGCTTGCAGCGCGCTCCGACGCTGTACAGCACTGGCCGATAGAAGAATCGATTAATCAGAGCTATCAAGGACATGTCAGTGCCCAAATGCCATTCCATAGGGTAGACAATGGCATAACAAGATAAAAAGGACGAAATAAAAAGTGGCAAACAAGGCGCCTGACAGCGCCGCGGGGTGCACCAGCGGCAGCCGCTGAACGAGTGAATGATGTGCGGCATCGCCGGGTGTGTGCGGGGCAGTCTCTGTGTGTGTGTGTGTGTGTGGAGAGTGTGTGTGTGGGTGTGTGGGTGTGGATGTTGCTGCTACCGGTGCCAGTTGCCACGGCCGGGGGTGTGTTGTCAGTAATGCCGCCATACTTTTAGCATAAACAGCCGGAAGCGGAAACGTTGATGACGCCGTGCGCCCGCTCGCTCACACACACACACACACACTCACACATACACACTAGTATAAACATATACAAAAACATGTATTTCTTTCTGTGTGTGTGTGTGTGTGTGTGTGTGTCTTCTCCGTTCGCCTCAGCCGCTTCGTTCCGTCGTTCTGTTGCTCAGCCTCTGCTGTCAGTGCCACATCCTCAATCCTCCTGCACGTAACCAAGCTCAAGCCTAACTTCTGCCCCCCTCCCACCCTCGACCCCCTTCCGTCCATCGACTCTTCTGTCATTTGTTTAGCTGTCATTGCCGGCGTATTGCCGCTGACAGCTCGTTGGGCCGAAGCAGCGGCAGGAGCAGCAGCAGAAGCTGGCGCTGAAGCTGGAGCTGTAGCTGTAGCTGTAGCTGTAGCTGGATCTGGAGCCTGTCCTGGCCCTGGTCCTGGTCCTGGAACGATGGCAATGCTGATGGTGATGGCGATGGCGATGGCTGATGGCTGATGCTGATGGCGATTGCGATTTGGCTGGCGCTGGCGCCAAGGCGCAAAACTTTCCTATTCCCAATGAAAAATCACCCAAAAATTAGCCGTCGCCGCATTAAATCTAATCTGATCCGATTTTCTATTACCAATTGGCTGCCTTTGAGTGCCACACACGCTGTGCAGGATGTGCTTCGCGTGTGTGCTTGTGTGTGTGTGTGTGTGTGTGTGTGTGTGTGTGTGTATTTGTGTATCGGTGTATCTGAATCATCTTGTCTGCTTATAGCTGAATGTTTTGTGAATGATTGTGTGTGTGTGTGTGCCTGTGTGAGTCATCATCCTTTCTACCTAAAGCCTGTCAACACCATCACCACTGTCATCCCCATCAGCAGTCCCGTCGCCACCCCCATCCACCCCCATCCACCCCCGTCGTGACCACCCGCCACGTCGACATGTGTGCATTTTAATCTTTTTATCGCGCTCTAACACTTTGCGCCTCAGATTCGTTGGCTTTCACGCCTTTTGTTCCACGAGAAGGTCCTTCATTAGCCCCAACGTCGCACAGTGGGCCAAAGTGGCGGGCAAGTGATTGAAATCTTATACTTTAATTAACTTTAAATGGAGCTCATCTATTGACGGTCTGCTTATCGATTGGCTGAGCCTGCAGCTTGAGTGGTGCAGCGATTAACGCGAATCCTGCGGAGTTCCAAGGATAATCTGCCTCTCCCCTAAGCGTTTCAGTAATTTCCTATTAAACACCTACAGTTATATTATCCTTTGCCACTCAAGAATTTTCATTTTCATTTCAAATGTAAACGAGAGCGTGTGTGTGTCTGTGTGTGTGTGTGTGTGTGTGTCAGCAACAGCGCGAAAATCGTCGCGTGCGGCATTTGGTGTTTGTTTTGTTTTTTTTTTTTCCCCGAATCCCCAAATTTTCCATTTCCACTCGCCAGTCTCCATTTCCGGGCTGTCATCGACCCTTTCGGACGCCCGTTCCGGGCCCGGGTGTCGCTTTCGGTCCGTTGGAGCCTTGATATATGAAGCGATTAACATTAAAGTTGCCTAATTGATTTCGGCTGCTTGCACGGCAAGTGCCAGCCTCGGCTTAGGCCTTCCATTGACCGAACGAGCATCCCCTTCCCCCCTCCCCATCCCCCCTCTTCGTCCACCTCCTTCATTATCTCCACCTTCCACCTGTTCAGTCGCTTCTCAATCGCCCATTGAAAATCGCCAATCGCGATTGCCGTGAAGTAAATTTTCATTAAGGAATTATCGCTCGTGTTGCTCAAATTTAAATTAATTATATATGCTTCATCATAAAGTAAATGGCGGCATGCAAGCACACGACCACGACCACGACCACGCCTATACGCCTACACACACATGTGTATATCCACGCAGAGGGGCGCCACAAGCCGCAAGCGTACGCATACACATGCAACAGATTATTTATGCCTTCAATGAATGCACCACATCGACGACAGCGTCGACTATAACGCCGCGCGAAAGCTGAGGAGAGGCAGCGGGAGGAACAGAGGAGCGCAGGAGCAGAGGAGCAGAGGAACGGGGAAGGGGGGAAAGGGGGGAAGGGACTGTGGGCAGTGCGGTGAGCAGCGGGAGGCATTTGACGGAGTCCTCGTATAATATTAAATTGCATGAAGAGCGAATATACACACACAGCACATCAACACACACACTCTCACACACCCACATACACACTCACACACACACACACACACACACAGATTCTCCTAAGCATTCAGCGACTTGCGTTCATGATGACTTCGAGTTTTCAGGGCTGCATATGGAGATGTGCGTCGCTCGGAACGACTTAAGCAGTGGATCGGATAGCGTTATGGCTTTAAATTGAATTATCCTTTAATCGATAAATTGTGATATGTTATCGGTTATCGGAAAACAAATGACGTATCGATAACAGCTTAAAGATGATTCTTGTCAACTTTTCGAATTAATCAAAATTTGAGTAAATTCTTTGTTCGAAAATCGGTCAGATACAACCATGATCATATATCGATATATAAATAATATAAAATAATCGATATGTATAAAAATCGAGTATTTATCGGGTGGATAAATCCGCGTTAAGACGAACTCAAAATAAGAAGTGAAATCGAGTCTTTTTAGAGGGAAGAATTTATTTAGCCAACTGTTGGAACATTTGAATTGGTTCACTTGTGAACTGGTTCACTTAGCTGAACTGATGTGTCTACTGCTATTGGGAACCACTCAAAAAAACTTCAAGTGGTTTTCGACTGGGTTTTTGTCCTTCGCCATTGAGTGTGGATTTATTGGGGCTTACTTTGTCATAAATAATGCAAGCTGAGCGCTACACACGCACACACACGCACACACACGCACACGCACACACACGAGCACGCCCACACAAACACACACCCTTAATGGCAGTGCCACACCCACATATGCAGTTAGCTGCTCTCAAACGTGGTGCAATTACTGCGAGCAGCGCCTTCAGTTGAGGTCCTGATGCCAGATTCTGCCTGTCGCGTGTCCTCGATTCCGCCGCAGACCTCACCTCAGCTCATCTGCTGCTGCTCCTGTTGCTCCGGCCGCGCCGCTCCTCGTGCCGCTCTTGCCTCTCGCAGTGAGCCACGTCATTTGTACTTAATGACTTTTCAACGTCGTGTGCGTGCGCTGACATTTTCTTGGGGCTTTTTGGCTGCTCGCTTATTGCATTAAAACGCAAGCATCCAAAAGGCGGCGCGGTCGGCGCAGGCAGAGCAGCCGGAGCAACCAGAGCAGCCGGAGCAGCCAGAGCAGGCGATGCAGTCGGCACAGGCAGTGCGGTCGACGTAGACGGCACAGTCTGTGCCATAAATAAGCAACTAGAAATGCTGCACCTCAGCGCAACTCCGACCAAAGGATACCCTCCAACGCAATGCCAATCAAAGCTTTCGACTTTTGTCTCTATACACAGACACACATACACATATGTATATATGTATATGCACACACATATGCACATTCATACATACAGAGGATTCGAAAATTATTTACTCAACTGCTGCACAGCTCATAGCCAAATGCGACAGGACTTCTGGGGGCACAGGGTATGCGCACGCACAGCGCTGAAAAGTAGGCAACACGAGGCGTGTGGTTGCGGTGGGATTGGTGGTTCGCGGTTGAGCGGTCGGACGGGTGAACGAGTGAAGGAGTGAAGGAGTGTGTGCGGGTGCCGCTAGGGGCATGCAGCCGGTAGCTAGGAGCACACTGTTTGGTTGAGGTGGGGCGCTGATCCACAATTTGTCACCTGTTGCAGGCGCCGTTCATGTGCAACGTTTAATTGCGAAACAAGTTGCATAAATTTGTGGCTGCTGCTGATGACAATTTAAGTGTTTAAGTGGAAGCAGGAGGAAGTCCTTGGTCCCAATTTCGATGGCCTCCCAACAACATTGTGCTGATCCGATCTCAACCACCGGCCGTCCACAGTGTTCACAGTGGCTTGTTCCAGTCCGGTTCGATGGCTCGACCCTATCACACTGACCCACATCAGAGTCCAGGTAAGGATTTCACGGTTCGCTTGGCTCAGCCCGAGGAGCGACGGGGAGTGGCGAGGAGTGGCGAGGAGTGGCCGAGCTGCGAGCAACTAAGTGTTTTCGCAAGTGACGCTCGTATTTCAGTACCTAGGCACAGTTCAAAGGCAATGGGAATGGCTTGGTTATCTTCAAAGCCAAGCTGCCACTCAACCACTGAACCACTGAACCACCCATTGACTTCAGCTCCTTCTCCGTCGCTGTCGCCGTCTCCGTCTCCTTGGGCAAAAAATTTATGTAAGGCAGAAAAATAAATCGCTGTTTATGCAGGAACAGGAATCCAAATCAATGGCCAGCCACACGGCAACAAAAGGACAGCACTCATGTGTGTGCCCATGTGTGAGTGTGAATGCGAGTATGTCTGTGTGTGTGTGTGTGTGTGTGCGTGTGCTTATCATAAAATGTTTAATAAAACACATCTGCCAAATACTAGAACTTCACTTGTACCTCTTCCCTTCTCCCCTGATTCCTCTCTCTCTCTCTCCCTCTCTCTCTTCAAGTTTCACTTCCCCTAAGCCTCTCTCTTTTCCTTTTTATATCCCCATCTCCCTCCCACCCGCTCCGCTGGCAATAACAATATTATTATATATGAGCCACAGCGGGATTTGCGAGTCCTGAAATGGGCCGAGCTGTGAAAATGATTTAAAATATTTCTTTTGACAGCGGCGCAAAATGTTTTTTGCCCACTTTTCACAAAGCCCTACCGACCGCCATACCACCCAACCGCCCAGTCCTCCAGTCGTCCAGTCGAGCATCCTCTGCCGTCCATCCCCCTGGCACTCCGTCAAGGAAATATGCCGGCAGTTTTGATGTCGAGTTTTTTAAATGCTCGACCAGAAGTGTGGGGCTATTAATAATAAAGGGAAAATCTAAAACGAAATTCAATAAGCGTGATTTCGACAAGCTCCTCCCCTTTCCCCTCTCCCCCGCCCCCTGCCTCCGTCCGACTAACCGACGACCCATCCACCATAGATCCCCCCGCCCCCGGCATCTTCATCCGCATCTAACCCGTTCCAAGCAAAGCCAAACGCTGTACCGGTCAGCAAACATTCAGCACCCTTCACCTCAGCTACCTCTGCCCCCCCCTCTCTCCTTGAGCTCACAACCCGATCACGCCCAAGCATTTAGTTGTGCTTGAGTTGTTGGCCAACATTGGCGGGTTTGGCAAAATATTTAAGGCGGTTGGCCTAAGGATGCCAATAAATCAAAGTGGAAAAAAGGTTTCCGAAAAATGTGCGGCATGTGTAGAATTTGCTTTGGACCACACACACACACACACACACACATAAAAGCGTGTAACATGTATGTGTGTGGGTGTGGGTGTGCGAGTGTGGGAGTGTGTCTGAAAGACATTGACTGTGAGCTTAATTCTAAATCGGGCGTAGAATTCAGGAGGTTTTCCAAAACAATTAAATAAAATGAGGAAATTCTCCTTAAGCCTGGAAAAGTGCGAGAAGTACTTCTCACGATTTTCGGAGAAAGCCTAAAAATAGAAAATATTTTGAAGAGCGCGGATATAAAATGCTTATAAAGTCCCTGGAAGAGTATAGGGAATATCCTTGCAGCGTCGTAACTCCGATTTTCTGTGGAAATTAGAAAATGTCTTGAACTCAAGTTTGATTTCCAAAATTCTGGCTAAGGATACGAAGGATGAGAGCGGAGAGTATCCTAAGGATTCTTAAGAGTGTGTGTGAGAGTCTGTGAGTGTGTGGGTGTGTGAGTGTGTGAGTGTGTGGGTGTGTGGGTGTGTGAGAGTGTGAATGTTGCAGTTGTACTTCTTCATGGGAGAAGCGTTGGCTAGGGGGACGGGGGATGGGTGACCGGACGGGGGAGATGGGGTTAAAACAGAAACCAGCGGTTAATTGAATTTCTTGTGCATTTCTTTGTGTCGCGCCGGTCACGTGCAACAACAACAACAACAACAACAGAGAAACAGAGAGAAAAACAAAAGCAAAACAAAACAAAATGAAAACACGGATATCAGGAAAACAGCAAAAAGAATTCAATAAAATTAATGGAAAAACACAGCACATCTTCCACACAGCCACACACACACACACACACACTTATACACACACACACCCATACACCCACACACACACTGACACACCCACGCGACATACACGTTGAGGCGAAAGAAAGTGTCAGAAATCTATGAGTAGGAATTCGACCAATGCAACATGGGGCAAGGCCAGCAGCCGGCGAGCCACGTTGCATGTGTGTAGGCATGTGGGCGGTGGTCAGAGACTGGGCGGGGCATTGCCGAAGAATGGAGTGTGGAGCGTGGAGCGTGGAGCGTGGGGACAAAGCAGCCGCTAGATGGAAGCCGGCTACTGGCAACCGGGTGGGCGTGCTGGGGCGTGGCATGGCGCGTGTTAAGAGCGCAAAGCTTGTAAGCGGCTTAAAGTTGTACAAAGTTTCTCAAGCGCATTTGCCAGTCACCAAAGGCGGCGGCGATGACGACGTTGGCAAAAGTTATGAGTGGCTCTGGATCATACACACAGCAACACAGCCACACACACACACACACAACCACACACACACAGAGAAGTTGGCATGCACGTGGATACATATAGAAAGCCATATGTACGGTCGCGGCTCCAAAGGAAGCAAAACAGAAAGCAAAGCTGCTAAGGTGGTGGCCACCACGTCGTCAAGTGTAGTGAAGCGCGTCCCGCTGAAGCATGTAAAAGGATTAAGTTC
Source organism: Zaprionus lineosus (assembly GCA_035044505.1). Taxonomy (NCBI): domain Eukaryota; kingdom Metazoa; phylum Arthropoda; class Insecta; order Diptera; family Drosophilidae; genus Zaprionus; species Zaprionus lineosus. The sequence continues at coordinate 409,855 of JAWNNX010000688.1, read as the reverse complement.
GCTTAATATCATTGATGAGCGTGCTTCATCCACCCACACACAGCGTCCTGCCTTCTGCTTCCTTTGCTTCCTTTGCTTCCTTTGCTTCCTTTGCTTCTATTCCCGACTCTTCTATCTTCTATCTTCTTTCCTGTCTCTTCCCCCCATCCTCCCCCAACTGCTCACCTCCACTCCCCCTCTTCTCCCCCTTCTCGCCCACCATCACGCCATTGGCCAAGAGCCCGTAATGCGTTCTTTCTATGGGACTTTGTTTCAAAGAGCGGGCGCTGAGCTCAGATTTGCTGAGCTTTTGAGTCAATAGTTGGAGATCTAAGGCAGCTGCTGCATTCTCATGGCGCAGGACGTGGTCTCGTCATGGTCCATGCATGGCATGGCTCATAAGCCTCCCGGCAACAGATGTCCCCCCAGCTCTCAATTCTCACCTCTCACCTCTTACCTCTCACGTCTCACGTCTCAGCTCTCATCTTCCATCCGTCATGTCCTTGCCCATAATTTGTGCCCTGAAGGTCACACGCTGCCTAATTAAAAATGCAATGGCCGCCGCTTGAAAAGCAAACAATGCAAAAAACAGCTTTAAGGACCATCGAACTGACTACTTGATACCCTGGATACGTAAGGATATCCAACTGATTCGAAGCAAGGAACTCTTGGCTGCAGGGTGTCTCAGGTAATGTGACAGACTCCCTCCTCGGCGGATCCTGATCCTGGCAACTTAGCAACTTTATGCAAATATCTTGAAGTGCGTAGCGACCAAAAAATTAAAAAAAAATGAAAAAAATAAAAAGGAAAATGGAAAATGGAAAATGAAAAAACCGAAATGTAGAAATGTAGAAAAACAGACGAGGAAAAACACAACAATGGAACAATACACAAATGTAATGAATATTTACGAATCCGAAAGAACAACAGTAAAGTGAAAAACACGTGCGAGCTCTCAAAAATATTCCCACATATACCGCACACTCACCTAACCACCCAACCACCCACAACCACCCACAACCACCCACACACGTAGACATCTGCATACCTACAGAAGCGTTCAGCACGTGAAGGACAAGAAGCGAGAGGTTTGTCTTTGGAATTAACGCTTGAAAACATTTCTGAAAATTTTCATTTAATTATGAAAAGACGCAGCTCCGCAGTGGAACTGGAACTGGAGTCGAATCTGCCGGCGGAAGTGGCTTAAAAACTGGATCTGGATGAGGAACTGGAACCCAAACTGCCTGCCGCGTGGTTATAAAGTGCGGACCAGGGAAACGCATGGAGCAGCCCTCGATAAGCAATTCGAACGGATGTATACCTTTCACAGGGGACTTAACCCTTCTGCACACCAGACACACACCAGACGCACACCCCACACACACCCCCACACACACCCCCCACACACTCTTGGGTGTCGTTTGCGCGCTGCAATGGGAACACCTTGATGAACTTTGTTAGAATTTTGCAGTTCGCTGTTCGGGCAGCTCCAAGGGAGTGCCCGAAGGGGAAAGGGGGGAAAAGAGAGAGAGAGAGGGAGAGGGGGAGGTAGAGACAGGAGGGGGCTTGGTAATGCTTTTTAATAACAATTTCAAAGGCTGCTCGACTCTGCCTTTAAGGACATGCCGCAATAACTGAGGCTGCCCCCAATCGCAGGATAACTCTTTAACGAATCTAAGCAAAATATCCTGTAAGGACTCTAAGGCAGGTCTCAAATGTTATTGCAATTCGGTTAAAGCATTTCAAAGGTTCTTAATGCGATTAGGTTTTAAAACACTTTGTCGTAAATGCATGTCCTTGTTGTTCCTGTTGTTGTTGTTGCTGTTGTAGATGTCCTTGTTGTTGTTTTTACAGTTGATTCGGTCGTTGTTGTTGCTGTTGCTGTTGTTATTGCTGCTGCTCTGCAAATTGAAAGTCATTCGCCAGTCACTTTGGAGTCACAGTCAAAGTCCTGTCATCGTCGAGTCAACGTCAATGGCGAATCCCTCGCCATGTCCTTGCCTCGATCCATCCCATCGCCCCAAATGCAAGATGTCCGCCCGGCAATCCGCAAAGTAAGCTGCTCATATTTACAAAATGTCTAATGAAAATATTTTCATCTCCGCAGCAGATATCCAGATGTAAGGGGATAGATACTCGGACCAATCTTTGGCACAATCTTCCATTGCCATTCCCGTTGCCGTTCCCGCTGCCGTTCCCGTTCACCAACCCGTTCACACTCCCGCTCCCGATCCCGCTGCCGATCCCTTTCCCCGTCCACGATGCTGCTGCCAATGTCGTTCCCATTTCCCCCCCTGACCCTAAACTCTAACAAGCCGGCAACTTGGCTGAAGAGGAAAAAATCAAATTAGCTGCATGAATGACGCTGGCAAATGCGCTTGCAGGATTAACAGGGTGGCCAGGACATGGACCGTCAGAGCAGGGCTAAGAGAAAGTTGTGGGCGGACGGGGCGTGGTAGCAGCTACAACATTACCATCAATGGCAAATTTTGCTTTTACAGCTGCTGCTCTTGTTGTTGTTGTTGTTGTGCTCAGCTCTGGCCAGGACGAGATGCAGTTACTGTTTCCGGAATGGCTTCTTTGTGTGATTGATGGAGCTTCATGTTTGTGAGCTAATTGCCAGATTCGACTTAAGGAAAGGTCAGGGCGAAAAAGATTAGAGGAGGGGAGGTGTGCGTGTGTGTGTGGGCAAGTATGTGTCCTTTGACTGCAGGATATGATAAGTTCTCTGGAGCTTATCAAAAGCTCCTACTGCCCCCCTCCTAAGCTTCAGGGGTATCATTTCGCTGCTCTTTCATAATTATTTGTCTATCTGAAGCGATTGCTGCGTCTAATGACGTGGAAGTCCCTTCAAAGCGGCTCCTGATGCGGACGTCGACGTCGACGTCGACGCTAACGTTGACGCTAACGTTGCCACTGTTCGTTATTCGCATGATGATGTCCTTGATGACAGACGGCAAATGTGACCCCAGCAAAAGGACCCATTCAGAAATCTCAAATCTCAACTTTTAACTCTTTTCGCATCCTTTTGAATGCTGCATGAGCCGAACAAGAAATCAGATAGCGCATTTAAAATAAGTAGAAAGCACAAAGCGCACGACTGAGTAGATGAACACAAAACACACAAAACACACAAAACACACAGAGCACACAAACACACACAAATAGAGTAACACATAAACAGACACAGACACACACACACACACACAGAGAGAAAGAAAGGATGTACAGAGACACACGCACAAGGAACTCACATAGAAAAAAGGAAACACTGAACAGCGAACAGAAAAGACAGAGGACGGAGGACAGACGACAGACGACAGAAGACAGAAGACAGAAGACAGAAGACACAAAACTGAAGATTGAGAAGAAAAGCGGGAAAACATGAACGAACAACAACACCAATGACAGAAAAACATTGCAGAGGGCGACATACAAAAAGCGGAGGAAAAATAAAGGAAATTGCAGCTAAAAACATGCCAGGGGAAGGGGGAAGGGGGAAGGGGGTAGAGTGTAGGGGGTAGGGGGAAGAGCCAGAAGCTGGCGGAGGACTTGCACGGGGACGACATCGGATTTAGGGTTTCGCTTGGCTGGTGGGGGTGGTGGAGGGGAGGGGGGCAGCAGGTGGGGAGATGGGAAGCTGGTAAGATGGAGATGGTGGAGGAGGTGGGGCGACGATACGTTGGATGGTGGGGTCGGTGAAGGGGAAGGGGGGTGTGGGTGCAGCTAGAAAACTGTATCAAGTAACTGAGCCGCGCCGTGCTGCATAGTGAAAATGCAACTGTGCGGAAAACTGTGCGAACATTTTCATTTTCAATGCAGCTCTTGGCACACAAACAGAAACACAGAAACACAGAGCCTCGAACCTCGAACCTCGAACGAGACCAGCTACAGCAGAAGCAGAACCCGACCCTATGCGTCGGCAGTAGCGGTAGCAGTTGCAGTGCCAGTTTCAGTGGCAGTGGCAGTGGCAGTGGCAGTGGCAGTGGCAGTGGCAGTGGCAGTGGCAGTGGCAGTGGCAGTGGCAGAGGCAGAGGCTGGCAGAGGTGCGGAGGGGTGTGTGTGGAACTGGAGTCGGAGCTGCTACAAGAATAACAGAAAGAACAACAAAAACAACAACAGCAAGCAAATAGACAACTTTAAGTACAAGCCGGCATACACACCCCCACACACCCCCACACACACCCACACACACACACACACACACACAGAAGATCCAGCAAAAAGTTGCAACGAATCGCTGAAAATCGCTTAGAACGCAACGCCAAAAAAACAAAAATCAAAATTGGGTTGCAAGTGGACGGAGGCGGGTGGCTGGCGGTATAATGTGGAAGAGAGGATAGGGGTAGGGGTAGGGGTAGGGAGACAGGAAAAAGGAGAAAATGGATTAAAGTGAAGCCCTGAACAAAAGCATATGGGAGTCAAGGCGGGGCACCTCCCGCATTACCGACTGTCGACTGTCGACCGTCAACCGTCGACCGTCGACTGGCGGGAAGCAAGTACCGAGTGGCGGGCTTTTCTTTCAATTTGCAACATTTGCTGTTGCCGTTGCCGTTGCCGTCGCTGTTGCCGTCGCTGTTGCCGTCGCTGTTGCACGTTCCAAAAATAACTTCCGACGTCGCTGTCTGATTTTTTCCGCCTTAGTCAACGCGCTGCGAAATTGCAGGAAGCGATTCTATTTAAAGTTGCCAAAGTCCAGCAAAGTCATTCGAGCACACACACACACACACACACACACACACATATATACACCCAAGTACCCATACACCCACACTTAAAGCCACACTCACCGCACTCACACTCAAACAGAGGCACAGAACTCGGTGAAGGTTAAGCCTCCATCCACGGAGGCCACTCGGATTGTATCCGCTTTGCTTTAATAGAATAGAAAGTATCTACGAGATACATTCAAGCCTTCAATGGCAGCCAGACACATGACAAGTGCACCCTCATCCCTCATGCTTGTAATTGTATCCCAGCCCAGCCCCGGCCTGCGCCTTCCCCCCTCTCTCTCTGTGTATCTGCATCTTCATCTCCACATGTATCCGCATCTGTGTCTGTATCTGTATCTGTATCTGTTCCTGTTCCTGTTCCTGTATCTGTATCTGTAATGGTATCTGCTTCTGTGTCTGTTTCTGTATAATTTACAAAAAATTCAATTAGCCGCGCTGTCCAAAACAGAAGCCCCATCACATCCGATAGTTGCCTGCTTCCATTCTATTAACAAAATAAACTTTCTCAGCTGCCAATCAGGCGGCCACCAGGCGGCTACCAGCCGGGCCGTTGCTCTGCCCGTGAACCTAGTGTCCCATCCGAGGAGTCATCATGCTAGATTCTTGGGCTGCCGGACTGTGGGACAGTCGGACCGCCGAGCTGTGGGACAGCCTGAAACTGTCGGCCAGCTTGGAGAAGCCTTTAATAAACCCACATAAAACTTGGCAAACATTACGACAATGGAGGCATGCAACAAAATGAAGCACAGTGGTTTCACAATCAACGATAATCCACAAGTGGAAACTTTAGGCCAATCTCTTGTCCCTTTCCTTCTCCTTAATGGTCCTCCAGCCGTCGTCCGACAGTCCGCTATTTATCTCTGATCCTGCAGTTAAAATCTATTCCTTTCTAACTCCACTTGTTCCCCCTCTCCCCTCCCACTATCACTACTATCTGTCCCTCTCTCTTTCTCCTTTAGATCGACGCCCCCCGATTGCGTCTTCTCGCGGTTGACCTTTGCTTCTTCGGTGCATGGAGATACAAGATGATGAGATGAGCCAACTTATCCATTGATAGCTTCCTGCTTATCCACACTGTGCGCTTCCTTTCGTACTCTGCTATATACTAGTGTTCCCTTTAGAGGAAATTTCCTTCCTGAATCAAAGTTCAATCCTTGCGATGATCCTCATATCGGAAAGCGAGCAACTTCATCGCTTCCGCCTGCACTTGGAACTCTCGAGCCGACGATTGACTAATCGGAAAATCACATGTGAAAAGTCATAATTTAAATTATGGAAACTTTTCCACTGTGCACATGAGCCATTAGGAAAAGTTTGCATTTTATGAAAACAAGAAAATAGAAAAAATCACAAGCTGCGCTTCAATGTTAAATGAATTGTCGTCTTAACAACGACACAGGATAGATAGTCTGGGGCAGGGGGAGGATGGGAGTGGGGGTGCAGGAAGGTGGGAAGGTGGGAGCAGGAGGTTCGCTTCAGCTACTGCCATCTCCATCTGTGCATCTAGGGATGTGTGTGTGTGTGTGTGTGCTTGGGTGTGTTTGCTTATGTCTGGCTGTCTATAAAAATGGTGGGCGAAACGGTGGCCAAAAAGTTAGTAAAATTCATTTTTGGAAAAGTGCAAAATAAGGTAGGAAAAAAAATATGGCGGTTAAAAAAAGTTTAAATAACTTTGGCAACTAAATTTAAGTTGCAAGTGGAGGGGGGATTGATATCAACGGGGTGCCAGGGGGGCTGCGGGGCAGCGGGACTGCAGCGGGGGAGTGCCCAGCAGCCAACAGCCGTGACAAAGTTGGGGATCCAGTTTCCAATACCCTAAGTATGTATAGGTACAGGGAAGGGCATATCAGTGCTTCAGAGCGCATCGAAGGAAGCTTTAAAGCGGCAGGAGCAAGGATCTGATCCTGGCACAAAGCAGTATCTACTCATACCTTGGATAGTTAAAAGTTGGTTCCAAGATCTTCAAGACATGCGAGGGACTCAAGCGATGTCCTCCAACGGAGTACAGGACATTGGGCGGTCGATTACTGCACTTCATGTACTTCCACTTGTTCTAGCTGATATTGTTGTTGCTGTTGCTGTTGGTGTTGTTGTTGTTGCTGTTGGTGTTGTTGTTCACTGATAAAAACTGCAGCAGACGCAAAACTAATTTGCGTGGTTATGTAAATTAGAGTTGGAGTTGAGTCTGCGATAAACTTGTTGAGGGTGAAGAGCGTTAAAAAATTCGCAGCACAATGCGTAAACTGGTTACGGAGATTGTCAACGGAGGAGGGGAAGGTGGGCGGAGGGTGGGGGAGTAGGGGATGTAGAGAGAAGAGGTGGATGAGGGGAAGGGGAAGGGTTTAAGTGGATGAAGCAAAAGGTGGCGGCAGAGTAAGACGTGCGAGTAGACAAGAAGCTCGACCAGGCGGTGGAAGGTGGGGAGTAACGGGACGAAGAGGGGGCGTTGGGGAGAAGGAGAAGAGTGTTGTTGGGTGGTGGGGAGGGGGAAGGTAGCCATTGAATTGTCAGCTCAACTAGGTGACCCCACAGAGGGCAACCAGAATGCAAACACTGGCGACGGACAGTCAGATGTGGGCGTGACTGTGAAGGCAGTTGATTGTACCTGTGCTTGTTGTGTGTGGGAGAATGTTGTGTGTGTGTAAGTGTATGTGCTTGTATGTGTTTGCACACTCCCATGCTTGTGTACTTGTGTGTTGTGCCTGCGTTTGCTTTTGTAGCCTTAATCCGAGACCACAAGCAGATAACAGATAACGTTGCACAGACAAAGACGTCGCCTCGTCTTGCCTCCGCTTGCCACGCCCTAACAACTAAATAATGTGCAGAAAATTTAGTGCTGGACCGGGGTGGAGTGGGTGGAGCAGTGGTGAGCAGTAACCAGCAACCCGTAGCCTGTAACCTGTGAGCAGTTGCCACTTGCCAGTTGCCAGTTGCCAGTTGCCAGCTTCCAGCTCCCAGCTCCCAGTTCCCTGCATCCAGCAAATTCACATGGCAACCAACGGCAACCAACTGAGATAATTTTTGGTCGCTGAGGAGAAGGGGGAGCGGGCAATGGCAGCAGGAGCGGGAGCAAGAGCATACACAGTTATTTAAAAGCCAAGGAGCAGAGCTGTGTGGCACGTCTAGGTGGCAGGTGGCACGCGAAGGCTTAGGCATAATTTGGCCAGAAGCCGACAAAGACAACAGCCCAATTGTGAGTGGAGTCTGAAAATGCATCCTGCAGACAGTCAGACACACATTGAACTCCGACTGCTGCATTGTCGGCTGTCTTGGCAACCGCAGCAGCAGCAGCAGCAGCAGCAGCTGGAGAGGGGGGAAGAAGATGGGAAAGGATATGAAGATGGAGGTGGAGGTGGAGATGAAGCGAGTGCAGACAAAGCAGCAGGAGACACGCCTGCACTCGGCACCTAAAGTCATATTAATAATTTTGTTGGGATTTGAACTTGCAACGCCTTGCACCCGAGCCAACCACCACAGCCCCCCTCCCCGATCACGCCCACAATTTTACTGCTTCTCAACCGCAACAACTTGCAGTTGAGTTGCAGCTGCCACTACAACCGACAATAGACATCCTCTGGACGGAGGCTCAAGCTCAGGCTCCAGCTCCCGCTTAGGCTCCCGCTCAGGCTGAGACTCAGTCGGTCTGATATTCGGATTCCCATATGAGTCCTTGGACTGCTCCTTGGCTACATTGTTGCTGCACTACCAACATCACCGCCTCTGCTCCTGGCCGCTCGCATCGCCCCCCTGCTTGGACATCATTTGCAATGCAAACCCACAGACAGGCAACGAGTGCAGAGCCTTCGTCCTACCCCCCAACAATCTGACCCACCTGGTCTGCCCGACCCACCCGCACCACCTTAGCCATCTGAGCACCTACCACTCCTCAGCTGTTAATTCACCTGTGGCAAGTTTCATTGAGCGAGCTTTGATTTTCCGTGCATTTCCGAAGGAGCAGTTGACTTCGAAGCAACAGTTGAGTCCGCAGAAGGATGTCAGGATCATATACCGGGAAATACATATCCCGAAATTGAATCCTTTTAGCTATGCAAATATATATCTCTGTCTATAAGTCAGCCCAAGGAAGGAGGAAAGAGTTTCATTTCTGGGACGCCGCTGTGATTTTCGTGGGAAGCAGAGGCCACGGGAAATGCAGTCAGCATGGAATAGGGAATTTATTCATACTTGGGCGTTGTTTGTGGGGCGTGTCCTGCGGTTCCCACTGTCATCAATATGTTGCATAGGGCGAGTGGCTGCTAGATTCCTGGGCTGCCGTATCATTCACATGGACTAATTAGTTTGACGCCCCGAAGCGGCGACATGTGATATTTTTATTGGCTGCCTTGTTTACCCACAAGCAGCGGTGGAACCACCACACCACCACCACATGCCCTACCCTTCCGCCGACGCGACATCGCCTCGACCTCCCATGTATTCTCTGAATTTATATTTAGGAGCCCGAAGTTCGATGTAATGCGTTGCGATTGGATTCCATTTGTCCGCCGCTGCTGCTGCTGCTGCTGCTGCCTCTGTTAATGACATGCAAATCAACTTTGGTGGTCCTGCTGCCAGTCCTGGTCCTGGCTCTGATCGGGGTCCTGTGCGTGCCACCGCCACAAGCCAATCCACGGCTCAATTCGGGGTCCCCGAGTCCCCGGCTCGTTCGGTGTTTATATTTTTTGACAGCTGATTGTTTTATTGAAATGTGGCACAGGGCACCCTCATGCCCCCGACTGCGGGGTGTGTGTGTGTGTGGAGTGGGTGGAGGGGGGGAGTGCGAACGGAGGCGACGGAGCAGATGTAAAATGTAAATATTTACTATTTACTTTGTGGGAAAACTGCGAGAAAATCATGAAATCAAGCGACGTGCGACAGGCGACAAGCGACGGGCGGCAGGCGGCAGGCGGCGGGCAGCAGGCGGCATGCGGCATGCGGCAGGTAGGAAGTATCAGGCGACAGGCGTAAACCATCAACAGGCAGTGTGGAAAAGCGGCCGCAGAGCAATCAATGAGCCGCAGTTTTCCTTTTATGTATTTTATAAAGCATTTAATTAGAATTTTTTATTATTTAATAAAATGCCGCCAAACAAAGAGCAGTCAAAGGCAAACAAATCAAATGAAATAAACCAAATTGAAATTCTGGCATAGAGTCGGAAAGCGGATGGACAGGTGGACAGGTGAACCGGTGGACGGAGTGTGCAGATTGAACGGAATAGGAGGGAAATAGACAGACGGACGAACGACCGGACGTATGGATGGTCGTGCATGGTACTCAGTACTCGGTACTCGGTACTCGGTACTCGGTACTCGGTACTCGGTGCTTGGTGCTTGAAGCTCAGTTCACGGTTGCAAAATTGAAAAAGTTCCCCGAAATGAAATCAAATAAATCCGGACAAACCGGACGGAAGGACACGTTCAAATCTCTGCCCTCCGACCGCCGCTCACTGGCAACTGCGTCTCGCGCTGGCATTAAAATCAGAAAAATAGAATCCAAAAACAAGAAATACCCAAAAAACTTTGCATTCCATGCAACAACAACAGCAACAGCAACAATGGCAACAACAATCAAATCAAAACTAATGGCAAAAATGTAAAAAGGTATTTAAAATGTTTGGAACTGCGGTCGCCGCGGTCAAAATGCGGGCACAAAGTAAATGAAAATATTTTCCCAGCACCGCAAAAAATAATGCAGACACTTTTCCGCAAACGCAGAACATAAAAAATCCCATTCAAATTATTTATTAAAATAAGACACACACACACACACACACACACACACACACACACACAGCACACACACAACTCAAGGCTAATCAAATGGAATCCTCGAAACGAAGCTGAAAAACAAAGATTAAAATTTAAGCAAATTTTGAATGCAGTTTCAGCTGCGAATCCTCTCCCGGATTCCTGGAACACTCATCCACGTATTTAACTCAATTAATTAGCTTATTCCCAATGCCAAACCAGGCTTAACGCCGCGGTTTAAGCCACTTTCGGGTCTGAGTATATCAATTCCCGAACTGAAGGCCCATCCAATCAAATATCCAGTCATTAGCAACCAAGGCCGAGCCTAAGTCCCAGTCCAAGTCCAAGTCCAAGTCCAAGTCCAAGTCCAAGTCCAAGTCCAAGTCCGAGTTCCGAGTTCTGGCCAGAGTCCAACTAAGATTCCTGAACCCCTATCCTAATCCAAAGCTGCGGTGGTGGCCACGCCCCTGCGCTGCCCCTCGTACTGGTCTTAATTTGTCGAAAATTTGAGACACAAATTGCGGAAGAAGCTCCTCTCAATCTGGAAAGTGGACAATAAAACCTTAGGCTGCAATCTCGGCCGGAGCCTTAAAGCCAACATTTTTGTTGCCACTCGAATTGCGGGCTTTATTCTTGATATTTAACGAGCGCTACGGGGCGCTTATCTATTTGTTAGATGGCCGCCAGTTAATGAGAAAAATGCATACGCATAAAACGACGTCTAGTTCCGACATATAAACCTGACTGCCCCGCCCCGCCCCGCCCCACCACACCTCACCCCACCAGGCCTCGCCCGCCCACACAGTCCTCTGCGTCAATCTGCCAGGCGCACTCGGAGTTTACGAGCCAGACAAACGCATAAAGCAGTCGATCTCCCAGGCGCTGTTGCTCCTCCACCCCAGCCCCCATCCCCCATCCCCCAACCACCCCCTGCCCCTGCCTGATAAAATCATAAAAAACACAAGTCCAAAATGGCAGACGCCGAATCACAGATGCAGACATACCACACCCATTGTGTGTTTGTGAGTGTCGTTGCGAGTGGGTGTTGGTTGGGTGGCTGGGAGGGTGGGACGATGGGACGATGGGGCGTTGGGGCGACTGGAATAGTGGAAGAGTGAAGCGCTGGAACGAATTGTACACAAATTACAAATTTTTAATATGAACTTTAATTATGGGCAATGTCGAGCGGCCAATTTATGGCACTTGGCGCCATTCAATGGGCATCAAGTTTCGTCCATTTATTGGCCAACAAGGCGCTGGCCAAATTTATGGCTTCAAGTGTGAAACAGACCGGGTCCGGGCCAGAGCCGATTGGGTGTCACCAGCGACCGCCGAGGCCGCAAAATCCGTTGAATAATTTTGGTTACTGGCTCTGATTTGGCATCCAGTTCTGTGTCCATGTGGCTGCCTCTCTCTGTGTGTGTGTGTGTGTGAGTGTGTTTGTCTAGTATGTGTTTGCTTGTGTCTGTGTTTGTGTGTGTTTGGACAGTTTTCACTTTTTTTTTTTTTTTATGAGTCGAAAACGTGTGGCAGTCCCCGAACTGTAGATGAGAGCGTGGCGCTCGGCGTGTTTGGCGTGCTTGTCCCGTGTGGGCCGCACGGGTCGCCTGGGTCGCCTGGGTGGCATGGGTGGCATGGGTGGCGTGGGAGGGACGGGGTATGCAGTGGGCGGTGTGGACGGATTGGGCGGTATGGTCGCATGTGGCTGCGGCTATTCCCGGAAAATAAATTTCGCCAGCACCCAAAACGATTTAATTTGCGGTTTGCGTCACACACGACGCATCCAGAGTCTAAATAGATAAAAACCTATATATCAAAATATATCTCATATTTTCGAAACAAAACTTAAACAATTTATTTAAAAGTCAAATTAACAATTTGACGACTTATTATGAACATGTTGTTTTAGCAACAAAAAATTTTCACTGAGTAGGCGTTGCAGCCTGCTGCAGGATCTACCACATAAATATAGCATACGCGAACTAACAATTTTATACCGTCCGGGTGTGAGGACGACGTTGAGGCGATAGTAGACACCCTCCAGATTGTATGCCACTCGGCCGAGGGTCTTGCGGTTCTTACTCAGCTCGGGGCTCATCAGAATGGAGTGCACCTTCTGGACGAACTGATTGTGCGCCATTTCCAGCTGCGAGAGGCTGATGCAGTTGTGCACGGTATCATCGCACTCTCTGGCCGCCTCATCCAGCATATCCGTTCTGAGGTACCACTGGAGGGTCGTGATCAGCATCTTCCTTAGCTTGCGGATGCTCTTCGCAGCCGCTGACTTAGAGAATATCTTTGGCAGCTTTCGCAGCCTCCAGGTACCAATGTGCAGTCTGAGCAGCATACGGAAGACTTCATTGTAGGCCTGCATCTGCTCCCCGGTGATCACCATCGCCAGGGCATCGCCCAGCTTATAGGAAACGATCATATCAGTTAAATTCCAGCTAGGGAAATGCACTGTGAACGGGCGCCCCATTACGGAGTTGTTGCAGTCGATTAGTTCCTGAAACTTTTTCCTTGCCTTACGGATATTCTCCAGCTCAAAGAGCCGGAAAGCCACTTCCAGGTGACCTGCGTACAGCTCGAAGTTACGCAACAGATACACTGACCGAAAGTCGGTCAGCACCTTCTCGATTTGGAACTTCGTCCTCAGAAGGTTCACCACATAAACGTTGGCCAGTAGCATTCGCTGGTCCAGCAGCTGCTCCAGCGACTGCAACAGTATCTCTTGCAAGGGCGTATAGTCGATGCAGCTTTGGCAATTTAAGAGAACCTGATCGATGGTGAAGCTCATGGTCTGTCCGTAATCCTCGATAGTTTCCACGTAGTAGGAATGGAAGAGGACGCGAATGTGTTCGTCGGTAGCGTCCTGCAATTGAGCAGAGATCTCCGGCGCGGTGACTACATATTTCCTGCGGTCAACCTGGTAGGGCTTCAGCTGGTGGACGAGAGACTCAATCCACGTGTAGTGCAGGGGCTGCAGCAACAGAGATCCGTGATGATCTACAAAGTCCTCCAGCATATTCAAGTCATAGAGCAGAGCGAGGGGCTTCTGGGAGTCAAAGACGTGCTGCTCAATGATGGCATAGAGACGAGAGCTCTCCATGTCCCTATCGAGCGGCCTCATTATGTACTCGGTACGGCCGTTGACGTTGACCTGCTTAATTACAAACTCCTCGTGCCAGTCGTTGAACTCTCCAGTGTGCCACCAGTTGTCCAGGCAATCGCAGTAGGCTTGCAGCACGTGCAGCAGAAGGGCTGCGGCAGCGGATCGATGCTTGTGCGACTTTGAGACCTCCGTCTTTGAGACCTGCGTCAGCAGATTTGTTATTATGTGCTGGCCCCAGGCAGCCTCGTCGATATCAAATAGCTCCAATTCCAGGCTGAGTGTCGCAGAGATGAGACCCCACAGGAGCTGCACCCGCTCATAGTTGAACTCAGTGGCACGCAGAAAATTCTTCAGCGTGGGTTCCACGGTGCCTCTCACAACCTGCTGCTCGAAGTGCGTCAGTGACTCCGCCAGGGACTTCACCAGGCACCGCACGCCGCTGTTCAGGTTGGCCAACGTGTCCACAGTGCTCTCATCGTCTCGGGACGTATTCAGGCAACTCATGTATAGGTTCAGCAGCTGCATGTAGCGCAAAGGCTTGAGAATCTGATCCAGCATCTCCTGATGCGAAGTATCGATGCTTGCCTCACGCACATCGATCAAGTTACAGACCATCCTGAAGTGGCAGCTGTTGCGTGGCATGAAGAACATAGCGAGTACCTCCTGAACCAGATAAGCTTCTCCGCTCTTATCCTCCATGCTATCCAGCCGGGTGTAGAGATAGTCGCCGTAGGACGGAGCAAACGTCAGGCCCATCAGCTGATTTCCACACTCAGTTGGGAATTGATCATCGGACGCCTGCTCGAATCCAAAGGGATCAAGTCCTGCACTCAAGTTGGACTCGTTTGCCATATTCTGCGACAGACTCTCCCAGAACTCACGGCCAATCGATTCCGAGCTCAGAAACGAGGCGATGGTATGATAGTCCGGCGGACCCCTGACGGCCTGCTCCCCGAGCTGCTTCAGCGATTCGAGAATCTTGCTCTGCTGATCCTTGATTGAGCTGAAGTTCGTTCGAGCGTTGCGGAACGCACAGTAGTTCACGTTCAGCAGAAAGTCGACAATTGCCCACTTGAAGTTGTCATCGCAGTGCATATTACCAATAACTAAGTTAGCCAACTTCACAAAGACGTTTCCCAGCTCTTCGAGGCGCTCGCACTGGAAGCGATCCACGAATTGAATCATGGTTTGAATGATGCTTTCAGCACTGCTCACAGGCTGCTTGAAGCGCTCCAACATATCCAGAGTCTTGCTCAGGCATACCTTGAAGATCTCCTCTTCCCCGTCAAGGCCCAGCAAATTCATGAGAAGTTGGGAGACAGTGCTTTCCATATTTTCGATAGGCATCGCGTCCAGATTTAAAAAAAAAAAAAAAATTGTTTTGTTTGTGTTAAGTCGCTATGATATACTGAAATGAATGAAAAACTGCCAGTGGTGAGCCGAGGGTAAGAAGTCGCCTACTTGGATGTCATTGAAAGTGATTTTTCCGACCATTCGATATGCCCAGAGCGAGAGAGAGAGGGGGAGAGGTAGAGGGTTATGGACCCGACACAGATCTGAAAGATGGTGAAGTGGTTGAAGAGGGGGGGGGCAGAGAGACTAAGGCAAGGATTGGGGCAGCTTACGTCAACTTTAACCCAATCCAAGTTCATAGTCAATAGCTGGCAGCTTATGGGCGCTCAAGTAAAATTTGAACATGCAAATTCTTGGGGCATGCGGACGCCTGTAGCATCGGAATGCGGGGAGTCTGCTCAGAACCGACAAGAACTTTGACACCACTGACCTACTTCCGGGGAGCAACGGGACGAGTGTGTGACCTGACCATGTATTCGCATTTGCATGTGTGTGTGTTTGTGATTGTGTGAGTGTGTGAATGTGTGAGTGTATATGTACTTGTCCGTCGATGTCTTTCCCCATGTCCAATGGTTGAGTGCAATGAGCGTAGTTTGCTTTATTTTATTGTCGGACAAGACAAACACCAAAATATTGAATATGCGCCGGCAAGCGAAGGGGCTTCGAACTGGGCCACTGAACAGCTGCTGACCTCCTAGGGCTAGTGCCCCGCCCAAGCGACCACTATCCGGCATCCGTATATCCGTCCATCCGGGAGTCCGGCTAGCCGAGCAGCCTGACAACTGCCCCTCCAACAATAACTCAAATTCAATCGAGCATATTTACAGCAGAAAGCAAATAAACCCAGTTACCGGCATCGGCAACCACAGCAGCAACAGCAGCAGCAACAGCAGCAACAGCAACAGTAACAATAACAACGACAACAATAAATACCAAAAGTATACCCAAAAATGGCACAGTGGGACAGACGGCGGGACAGAAGCGGGCCGAGGCGAGGCTCCTATCGCGTCTCGAAGTTTTCCAAGACATTTTCTTATGCATGAAAAGTCCCGTTACTAATAACCAGATTCTCATCGGCGGAAATGAGGATAACTGATTACATTTGGAGCAACTTATTTTCGACAAGATTTCGTCACCTTTGGTGTCACTGTGCAGGGGCATGGAAAAATTGGGAGAAAAACTATAGACAGCAAATTCGCTAAGAACTCTTGGCCAAAGGAAACTTTTTCCCAGATTCACTTTGTCTGTCTGATTGTCTGGCTTGGCGAACGGCTATCTGTGTGGGAGTGCCTGTTTCTGTTTCTGTGTGTGTGTGTGTGTGTGTGTGGGTGTGTGTGGCAAAGTGGGAGTCGGTGTCGACGTTGGCGACGAGAAGTGTTGCCAAAACATCAAGTGAAATCTTAACCAGAAAACAAAAGCCGAAATGTAGAAAAACAAGAGAAAATTGTTTGAAGGAAAACTTGACAGGAAAAACTTTCAGTCGCACTCGGCGAAAAGTAAGCGAAAACTTAATAAAGATCGCAGCAGACGTCGCAGTAGACGCCGCAGCCGACGTTGGCAGGGACGTGGTGAATGGTGAACGGTGAGTGGAGGGCAGGATGATAGGAGGAAGGACCGGACACTGTAAGCACGCAGGACACCAAGGACTCAATGGCTGCGTTGACAACGCCTTGGTCAGTGACGTCGCCGCAGCCAACGACCACAGACTGTCGAAATTAAACCCAAACTGAATTTGCACTTACACTTTGGCCAGACGCCTCCAATGCCTCCAACGCCCCCTCCCCACGCGTGCAGCCCATCCAACGCCTTTAGTTTCCTCAACGCGTGCAACGCCTTCATCCCAGTATCCTGACGGCTGCTTACTCCCACATCCCGATCCCCCGAGTCCAGTCCGTCTCCTTTGCCAATCTTTCTCCAATCCTTGCCGTTTCCTTACCCAATCCTTGCCGACGCCTTTGAGTGGTATCTGAGAGGGGCTGTCGAAATTGTCACTTTCGCAATTTGCTCAGTGGGTGCAATGTGGCAATCCTGAACAATGGGGCTTGCAGCTTGCCGCATGGCGCGCGTTAAGGAGCGCGTAAGTGACATTTATGCGCCTCGGCGGAAGCAAACTTTCTCTCTACCGTGGAGGGAGAGTGAGAGTGAGAGAGAGAGAGAGAGATAGCAAGCGAAAGGGAGACGGTGACGGAGACGGAGACGGAAAGATTGAGTGCGAGAAACGCGACCAAAGTTTGTTTTAATAAATACTTTCATTGTATATGCAGCCGCATCACCTGCCTCCAGTCGTGGCAGTTGCTGTGGCAGCGACTGTGGCAGTGCCTCAGCCTGTGGCAGCGCCTGTCACTGTTGATGATGAAAACTTTCTTAAGAATTTACTCGCTCATCGACATTCCAGCTGCCTGCAGTCTGCAGCCTTGAGTCCCCAGCTTCCAGCCCCCTCCCCCCATCCCACCCCTCCCAAGAGCTTGCCCACTGACGGGGCACAATGGATGCAGTCGCCGGGAAACAATCAACAGCCGCAGACGCAAATGCAAAAATTACTTCACTTCTTCCCTTCCCTTCCCTTCCCCCCTCCTACTCTGACTCCCTCTTCTACTTTATTTCTTCCTCTCCACTATTCTTCTCTTTCGTGATGCTTTCTCCCCACTCCTCTTTCCTCCTCATTCCCATTTGCGTAATTTTGATAATTTTTTCCTCCGAACTCCTGGCAGTCGAGTTGTTGCAATTAAGCAAAAGTTCTTAAGTCTTCGGCATGGCTGCGTCTATATATTTGGATTGAGATACCAGAAATCTATTGTCCTGCACTCAACATCGTCTGCAGGCCGAGGGAGGCCGTGGCGGGGGGGACTGCCGTGGGAAAGGACAATGCATTTTGAACTTCTGACTCGGATCCTGCTGGCATCCGTATTATCTCTCCGCCTGGCATTAGGGCGCAACTCGCCTCCGGATCTGGGATCTGAGTCGTCGTCCCTCCTGTATAAAACTCATTCCATGCTTGACGTGGATTGAAACTTCATTACGTTTGACATTTGAAAATGTAAAAAATAATGAAATTTCGAGCTTGACATGGATTGAGGCTTTGCAGGGCATTGGGAAGTGCATCAGGTCTGCGCAACGCGTTCCCAGCTCATTTGCGGTGCCTGTCGATGAGCCTCATTTAGCGTAATCGTCGCTCCGTTTGCCCGTAAACTACACATTTAGCAAATACCGGAAGCGATTCCGAAAAAAATGTTGTCTATTTTTAAAACAAACTGTGACAGGGACAGCGGCGGGTGCTGGAGCCGCGTGAGTGCAACAATGCAACACATCTGGTCGACAAGCCACAGGCAGCCGCACTGCCTGCAGCAGCACGCCGCACCTTTCCGCCAACCCCCCCATCCCTGTCCACAATCCCATAGCCGCGGGCAAAGTTAATTAGTTGTGATTTTTCAAAGAACATTCAAATCGAATGCAGGCGGCAGCGAACCCCAAAACCAGAAAAAGAGAGCTGAAAACATGAAAACAAATCAACTCCGACCCGAGGCTGTGTGAAGTGTCTGCCGTGCCGCTGGAGCGGGTGATTGGGGTGGGGACGGGGCGGGTTCGGAATTATGATGGAGAGAGACACGGCATGGGTGAGTCAGAGTTAGGGCGTGAGCGGGAGCTGTTGCTTGGGTGGCTGGAGACTGGAGCCTGGAGACTGCGGACTGGGGACTGGGGGACCGAACACTGAGCACTGAGCACTGAGCACTGGCAAATGCAACGAGGCAGTCACATGTTGAGTGTATAAAATTTTGATGAATGTTTTGTTTACGGCAGGCAACATCGCTGACAAGGGGTAGCCCGCCACTCCCCTCCGGCTAGATGACTGACTGGCTGGCAATGGACATGGTCTGCACATGACGGCGTGTGAGTCGAGCTGAATCGAGCCCAGTTCAGTCCATCGTCTGTATATCTGGGCTGTGGCACAGCCACACACATGGCGCCCCCGAGGCCGCAGCCAGAAGCTGCTACATGGCAATTGGATGTGAATTATATTGAACATTCACCACAGATGCAGAGGGTCTGGCTCGGGATGCGGACCCGAAAACAGATCCACATTCACCAGTGAAAGAAAAACACCAGCCGGGGTTAGACCCCAAGCCCGACACCGACCCCGACCCTGACCCCGCCCATGACCATGACGCACGCCTGTGTGAACTGCATGGCTCGCCGGGACAACAGATGAGCCTCCATAAATATCAGAGGGTAAACAGACTGCAACTAATTAACGAGAAGCGCAGTCAAATATAATCATAATACGATGATCCCTCCATTCGGAGCCCCAATTTCGGGGGAGCAGGGCGAATGCAGTCCAGGTGTGGATACCCTTGCCGCTGCTCCTCCAGCCCGCTCCGATCTGTGTCTCTCTGTTTCTCTCTCTGTGCCTCTGTGTGCCTCTCTGTGTCTCTCTCTCCGTGACTGGCCCCGCACAGTGGGTCGAGACTGGGTGAAAGGGTAATATCCCTGGGGCATTAGTAATCGAGGAAATGAATTCAATTTTTTCTCTTTCAAATATTCTATTAAGTTCCACTAGACTGACTCGTCGGATGGTCGGATGGTCGGATGGTCTGATGGCCCACTGTGGCTCTGGCCAGGTGAGGGAGCACAAAGGACGCATGGGACAAACACATGAAGTCCCCAGAGGCACATTTACTTAGTTTCCCAATCAAATTCATTCTGTCTACGCCGTATAATAATTTAAATATCTTTCCCGGCGGACTTTTGCTTCGAAAACAAGCGGAGCAACAAAACAGGAAATGCCATTTGGGCAACGGCATGCTAACAAGCTAACAACAACAGCAACAACAACAGCAGCAACAACAACAACAGAAGCAACAATAATAATAATAAGAAGAAGAAGAAGAAGAGTCGAGAGGGAAAATGCGTACAATTCAGCAAAAGTGCAGAAAAACCAAAAAAACAGCAGCAGCGACAAGCACAACCGCAGTGAGGAAAAACTTAACTGCCGCAGGCTACACACGGAACACACACACAGACACACACACGCATGTACACATACACAGAAGAGTGAAAAAAGGGAGAAAATGGCAAGAAATTAGTTTCTCTTGCGACTGATGTTCCAGTTGTTGTTGCCTTTGTTGTTGTTCATCGCTTTTAGTTGTTGCGGGTGCAACGCTGCCAAAGGAGGACAAATGCAAACATACAATTGCACACACACACACAAAGACACACACACACACACACACACACACATACACAAGCACACGAACACAATCAAACAAGCTAAACGACTCGGCCGGAGGGGTAACAAGGGCTGCATTAGGCCCCGGAAAATGCCTTTACGGCAACAAATTTGTGTGTGTGCGGAAAAATGGCTATGGAGAAAGTCGTACAGTGGCCCGTAAAGGACGAAATATGCAGGCCACAAACATTCGCAGACAACAAGAACCTCAAGACAACGGAACTGAAAGCCAGACCCACACAGACCCGACTTGCACATACCCTGCAGCCAAGCAAGGCAATAAACACTGGTTGAAGGGTGTTCAAATAAACACCTTAAACACACACCAATACACTCACACACACACACACACACACACACACACATACACTCACTGGGCTATATAATTTTCCCTTAGTTTAAACAGCGCTGACTCCGCAGTCTGCAATGAGGAATTTGACACCTTGATGTGTGTATATATATGTATATATGTATATGTATATGTACATGTGTATGTATATGTGTATGGTATATATACTCATACGCCAAATCGGGAGATACATATGTATATCTAGAGTTGTGACAAAGAATTGCCGAGGCTCAACATGCATGAACCTTCGTTCGTCCTGGAAGGGTATGCGGTTTATAAAAATACAAAGAGATGGGCTTCATATAATTGTGGAGGTGGGGCGGGGGATGTTCAAATAAGGGCGGGTTAATAAGCAGCCCCCAGGAATTGGGTCTCAAATGCAAATAACTTGCATGGCTTTTTGTAATTCTAAGTTTAAATACTTTAATGGAGAGTCACTGAGGGAGTCGGAACAGGAGTCTCCCGCGCAGAAGTTGACTAAGAACTTGTCCTAGATATGACATAACTAAGGACTCCTAGACTTAAGCGTCAGTGAAAAATACCTGATAAATTTACCTGTGCCTGCCTTTAACTGCCGTGAGAGGTGAAACCTTAGTTGTAAGGCGCGCTTTAAATTGTGGCACTTGAATCGCTACACTCCGTGGATGAGATCAAACTTTGCGATTCCGGGTGGAAGCGGGGCAGGCGGGAGTCGAGGCTCAATCCTCTGGCAGGCATATGCAAATAAAGTAACAGGATATTGTCGAGTCTGCACAGTCAATGTCAAAGTATTTATACTTCGTATTATTCGGAGCAAAAAGGAAAGGCCAGCGGCATAAATGAATATGCCATAGATGTGGGTGGAGGCTCAGCCTCAGACTCAGCCTCAGCCTCAGCCTCAGACTCAGCCCGAGACTAGGAGAGAAAGGATGGAGGCTTGCCAGCAGAGCGGAACATCGGGAGAGCACCGGGAGACCGTTGAAGGCAGGTAAGTGTGCTTGTCCCCTGCCGAAGCCAGAAAAATATTTCAAATATGATGAAATTCTTGGGATGCCTGAGGGCATCTCTGCCTCCATTGGCAGTTCCTAACTTCACTTAAAGTTGGCTTCCACTTCCGCTGAGCGTGGCACGTGTTACGACGGGGAAGCTTATGGCACACACTGCTTGCCGCATCCTCCCAGGCCTGCGGTAGGCAGCAGGTGTCGCTTGGACCACACACACACGCACACGCACACGCACACACACCACATACCGCACGCACACACGCATACACACACACACACGGGCGCACACACGCGCACACACACTCAGGAAAATTCAATAGAGCTACGAAAGTTTCATTGACTTGACAGGTGAATGGGACCGAAGGGGGCAGGGAGTGCGATGGGAGCAGCGAAATGGTGGCTGGAGGTTGGATGCTGGAACCCCTGGAAGGTGGGCGCTTCACAATAACTTGGCCCAAGTGTAATTGTTACCGTTTAAATTTCCATTAAACGGTCCGCATAGGCAAATGGCTCGCTCCTGGGCCCCTCGGGCGCTGGCCAAGAAACAAGCTCGCAAAATATGTCACAACATTTAAGCTGCGTCTTAGACATCGGCGGCAACAACAATGGGCCGAGCAACAATTGCAATAACAGCAGCAAAACATCGGCAACAGCAACAGCAACAACAGCTACAGGAGCAACAACAGCCACAGGAGCAACAGCAAAAGCGGCAATAAAAGCGGAAACAATGGCGACAGACACAACAAAGGCGAACCGCTTTCAAAGGCCGCCCGCTATTAACAAACCATAAAGTAATTTCTTGCTTTCCTGCACGGAAATTAGACATTTTGTCAAGGGAACACTCATCCTGGGTAGCGCCGATGGCAGGCGAGGGGCGCAAGGATAACAATAACGAGAGCTGAAGCGGCTCAAACAGCAACAACAACAGCAACAACAACAACAACAGAAATGGCAATAACAAGCCAGCGGCTCGAGGGAATAGGCCTTAGAGTAGGAGGCACGGGAGGAGGCACAGGAGGGGGTGGTGGGTGGTTGTTGGACGCTGGAGCAGAGGCCGGGCGGCCGGGCGGCCGAAACACTTGCTGCCAAGTTAAAAGTGAAAATATTATAATGAAGTATGTTGTTAGCTGTTTCGAGATTTTCGAAATGTATCCATCAGATATGGCGAAGGAATAAGGAGGAGTGCGTGGCGGGGGGCAGAAGTAGTGAGGGTTGTGAGAGGGAGGGCTGGAGTGGGGTGGTGCTGCTGGTGGGACAAAGTAAACAAGCGGCGGCAACACAAAAGTTTGTCTATTTAAAAAGTTTTGCGTTTCATGCGCAAAAGTTATAAAACATGAAAATATTTCTTAATTATTTTTATAAACAACGGCAGCAACGTCTTTGGGCTCTTCTCGGTACTCGGTACTCGGTGCTGGGTATTCGGTACTCGGGCGGGTGTGTCGATGGGAAGGGACAGGACACCCTTGCCGCCCCTGCTGATACTGCAAGCGTACGCCCGGCAGGAGCAGGCGGCCTAGTCTGAGGTTTCGACAGGACGACGGGTCGATTTGTGTCTTCGAGTTGTTTGTCTTGCTAATTTTGAGCACATTTTGCCCGAGGTCAGGATTCTGTTTGATTAACATAAATGCGACTACAGAAAAGGGAAAATTCTCCAATTTCTTTTCTTTTCATTCCTCGCATCTCCCAACTTCATTTCATTTCATTTTATTTTATTTCATTTTATTTACTTTTTATTTTCATTCTCATTTTCGTTTTCATTTTCATTTTCAGTTTTATTTTGTTTTGATTCAGTTTTCCGCCTTTCCGAATGCTCTTAAAATTAATTAGCTAGGAGAAAAAGGAAAGGAGGAACTATGCCAAACCTGAACCTTCATCGTCAGTCCTTCGTCACCTCCTGCACTTCGCACTCACCTGAAAGAGAGAGAGAGAGAGAGAAGGAGTGAGAGAGAGTTTTTCACTTCAATAAAATCTCAATATTTGTTTAAAAATATTGAAATATTTGTGTAATAAATACGCCCAAAAACAAATATGTATTTGGTACACACATACAGACACTGGTCTCCCCTTCCCCCACCCCTCACCCATCCCTAACCATGTGCCACACCCACCCACACCGTCCGATAAATTTGATTGCCGTTATCTGCATTTTATGATGCTTTTGCCACCGCATTTCAAAATGGTTTTTGATAAACGGCGTTCGGTTGCCATACCCATAAAATGTGTCAAATGGATGAGCGACGGCTGAATGTCGAGTGGCGAGTGGCGAGCGGCGAGCGCCAACGCGGAACGGGGAACGGTAAACGGGGAAAGGTGAACGGTGAACAGTGAACGGTTAACTGTTGCGAGTAGCAAATGGCGAATGGCGAGTGGCGCGGCTTGTGTTTTTGTTGCAACATGAAGTTGCAGCCAGCAGATAAAAAACTTCTAGCAACAGTGGTGAAACGCTGCGGGGGGAGAGGGAGGAGACACAGGTGCACGGGTCGCCCAGCTAGTCCCTGGACAGAACAGGGAGTCCATCAAGCGCAGAGTCATGACTTAATATAATTGTGGATCAGTTCCAGGGAAGAGAAATGATGCGAAAAGGACTTAAAGGAATTGTAAGCAGTGGCCGATGCTAAAAACAGGGACTCGCCTCGAGATATTAGAAACTTAAAGTCCTGTCGGACAATCGGATGATGACACAATTGGAAGCAGCTTTCGCTGGGCACAAGACCTTGTTTAGTGCACACCTCGCAAGGCTCTTAGCGGGCTGCCATCATGGAAGCTCCATGAGGAGCTCTTCCGGGACATCAGTTGCCAGTTAAGATATTACCCATAACTACCTTTGGCGGGGGGGGGGGGTTCGAGGAGGGTCCTTTGTTGGTGGCATCAACACGCTGGGAACGTAACATTTCAATTTGCTGCAACAAATGCTCATAATTTATAAATTTTAAATCTATTTTTCCCAAACGACCTGAGCGCGCAACGTTCTGTGGCATGCCACGCAGCCAGGGCCGGGAGGGTGCACCGATGGTCGGGGGGTTCGCTAGTGCTAGGAATTGGGGGAATGTTTTGTTGCTGATTTATTGACGTTGTTGTTGTTGTTGCTATTGCTACTGCCATTGTTGCTGCTGCCGCTGTTGTTGCCGCTGTTGTTGCCGCTGCTGTTGCCGCTGCTGTTGCTGTTGCTGCGTTGCCATTGTCTGCGTTTTTGGCACCGTTAACCCGATTTTCCACTTTTCATGCGGCAACGTTGAAGGCGCCGCGGCATGCATGATGATCATGTTTACGTTATCCCCTCCCCTCTCCCCTCTTCCCACTCCCCTCGACAACCCTTCCCCTACCCAACACTCCGCTCCTTCCCTACCGCCTAAATTCTGGATGTCACTAATGGGACGCACGTTCGAGTCGAGTCACGTCACCTTTGGCTGCGGTTGCGACTGCGACTGCGACAATGACTCTAGCTGTGACTTCGATTGTGACTGTGACAGTAACTGCGACTGCGACTGCGACTGTGACTGCGGCTGCGACTGCGACTGCGGGTTTGTGGGCCAACCGAAAGCAGACCACAAACAGACCCAGAAAAGAACAGAGCTGAGCGCATGGAGCTGCCAAGCCCAAGCCATGTGGGACTCCAAGCTCGAGGCACACCATCCTGGCAAGACAATGACAAAGGAAAACGCATTGGGAAACGAGATCACGTAGTGTGCCGCGAGATTTTTGCAATTTCATGTGCCTTTCGTATCGGAAAACTATCTTTCAATTAAATTCCATAGCGACTGCGGGAATGTGAATGTGAGAAGCCTCAATTTCAATCAGGCTCACATCGTCTAGGACTTTTTCCTAGCTGGGGTGATTGCGGGAGTGTCGAGGAGTGGGCGGGGAAAGGGGCAGGTGGCTTAAGGTGATTGAAAGTAGAGTAAAATTATTTTGTCCGCCACCGCCCAAAATCATCATCTGATCGAAATTTGATGCTTAACCCACATTTTTGGGGGACACAACTTATATGAGGCGAATCAGATTAAAATACCGTTATTGAGGTTTCTAGGATATATCCTTCTGATCCGTAAGAGATCGAAACAGTCTGAATTTAGACAAGTTTTCAGCTCCTTCTTTCGATTTAAGCCAGAAGCTTGCTGCCTGCTGCGTCCTTGCTGTGATGTGCTTTAAGCCGATGCCCCAATTATCCACAGTGTCCTTTGTCCTTCTTTGAAAATGGATTTAATATGATTTTATACTTACAGAAACATTATCGTCCTTGCTGCTGCTTTCGGCTGTTTTGTTAACATTTGCAAAGTTAATTTGATTATAAAATTTCAATACAAATATTTGCACTGCATTTTTCGGCGGACAGCGGACAGCGGCCGTCGGACTTTGGACAACGGGTAGGGGGTGACAACGGAGAAGGGCAGAGGCGAGGGCGTGGGGCGTGGTCCACGTATCATTTTGAGCTCTTTTGCATACATTTTCCGGCAATAAACAAATATTTTTGGGGTCACGACCCGATAATGAAATTTATCACAGCAGCAGGCGGCTATAGCCATCGGCGGGGTCGACGACTGACGGGGGTGGGGGGTGGGGTTGAGGCTCGATAATGCGGGAAAGCGGGAGAGAGAGACGAGCGGTTGAAAGAGATGAGTTTTCAACTTAATTTAATTTAATTTATTTTTCAGCAGTGACAAAATTTATGTAACAACTTTGGCCTTGTGTTTTCCTCATTGTTGCTGTTGTTGTTGTTGTTGTTGTTGCTTTAGTTGTTGCTGTTGTTGCTGCTGTTGCTGTTGTTATTTGAAACTAATTTGCATAAAATGAGCGTCGAGTGTTTTTGGGTTACCTGGCCCATAAAAGCCACATATGTCCAGTCCTGTCCCAGGTAATGTTCTGGCCGCATCGTCGCCTCTTTGGGTCCCGGGGGCGGTCAAATCGCAATAAATTGCCTCCTGATGACTCCTTTTGAAAAGGACCAAACGCAGCGACTGCAATTCGATTTCCTTTTTATGGCGCATAAATTATTCAGAGTTTGTCTATAGTCTATAAAATGTTGAGGGTCGTTAAGCCAGCTCAGAGCTGGAACTTTTACTCTCCTCAGTTGTTGTTGTTGTTGTTGTTGTTGTTGCTTCTGCTGCTTGTTCTTGTTGTTGGCTTACCCGCAGGACGTGCGCTGACCTTGTATCCCTTTTTCTAAATAGACAATTTGCCCCTGCTTTACGCACTATTGTTTTTGTTTGTATTGTTGCTGGTTTTGCTTGTGCTTCTGCTTCTGCTTCTGCTTCTGTTGTCCTGTCCCCAGCCTGTCCTTGTCCTGTCCCCGTCCTGTCCTTCATTCTCCTGGCATAAAAATCAGTTTAAGCGTGCGCCACATAGCCTGGATTTATGCTATAGTTTTTCTATTGTCTCGCATCAGTTTCTTCCCTCAGTACCCTGTAGCTTCCAGCTGATATCCTTGCTGGCAAGGCACGCAATCGAATGCCCAGCTTAATATATATCAGGAGCAGGTCAAATGTAGATAAGAGATCCCTTCATAGCCATTAGATAGCCCGGAGTTGGCCACAGGATACAGGGTATCCTCCAGTCAGGACTCCACCCCTTTCAATTACGCCTTCCTCGGCTGTCAACGATTTTACGAGTAAATTGAGAGCCACAATCGTTACTGCAAATCACTTTCAGCTTAGAGACTACTGTACGGGAGCAATAAGTACGGCGGAACACGAATGGGAACTCTTTCGTTCGGCCATTCCGTTTAAAAGCCGTTTAGGTCTGCCGGAATTTTTATTCCTGCGGACAAAATCATCATCATCTATGGGAAACTGCAAGTTGGAAATGGTTATGAGCAATGGGTCAGTCGGTGCCTGGGGGAGTCGATCACGTACGCTTTTTAATATCTGGATTTTGGGCGGGGCGGTAGGGGACGGTAGGGGGCGGGGGATATGAAACGAATAAGTTTATTAAAGGCTCGTCTTCAAGTTATCAATATTAAATCAGGACTTTCGAATTGTTTCTCAGCACAGGGACAGGCCAATGGTAAGGACGTGGCTGCTGCAAAGTATGAGACGGTAGATGGCTGGAGGGGGAAGTGAAGAGGCGGGTTTGCTCTTCGGCATTTGATATATATATATATATATATATATTTGTAATCTATAGAAAGAAAGTGCAGCATCATTGTTTGTCCTCTCAAAGTCAACGTTCGTCCTGAAGGACAATGCCTGAGAGCAAAATAAATACACATGAAGTTGCGCTTTTTGTCGCACTGCAAACGGTTTCCCATTCACTTTGACTCAAGCCAAACGGAAGGATGTGATTGTCCTGCCAGTAACTGACCCAATTAGTGTAAAAGCCCCTGTCATGCAATCAATATCCTTCATTCCATTCACTTAAACAGCAGCACAAAACTATTACAAAAAGTTTCCTCTCTTTCCCCCCTCCCTCCCCCATATCTTTGCAGTCCTTTGCCCTGTCCTGTTATGAATAACCCCTGAGTTCGTGATCTGAAAACAACTTTCCAAAAACTCTTTAATTGCCATCACATCCGCAGGATCCTAAGGGTGCGTGCAATTTTCTAAAATATTCAAATGCTTCTCCAAACTCTCCAAATTTTTCAAATTTTCTAAATTCTCCGAATTCTCCGAATTCCGCCCCCCCCCCCCTGCCAGCCGCCCCATCCGAGAATGACCCGGCAGACGCATTACTAAAATAATAAAATTATGTATAAATAAATAAATTTTAATTTCACGTGCAAACCGACAAACATTCCCCAGTTGTTTGGTAGACAACAACTACAACCCTTTCCCCTCTCCATCCATCTTGGGCAACAACAACGACAACATTTCGAGCCGACAACTGGCATTCGGATACTGGAAGCAGCAACAACAGCAACAACAACAACAACAACAACTCTGAGCAATGCCAAGTTGTCAGGCGAAAGGCAAATGCGCAAAAAATTGTTTGTTTTGTTTGTCCCAAACTCTTGTTGCTTTTGTTGTAGCTCCTATTATTGCTATTGTTGTTGTTGTTGTTGATATAGTTGTTGTTGTTGTTGCTTCTGTTGTAGCATATTTAAGTATATTTGCACAAAATACGTGAAATTACGCGAAAAGTTGGCTCTGTCTTCTCTGTCTGGGGCCCCCATCCTTCTGCTTCTCCCCTTTGCTCCCCTTTGCTCCACTCCGCTCCCCACAAACGCTCACACACACACACATACACATATACACACGCTCCTGCCCTGCCTGTAGCCTCTAACAAGTTTTTACGTCAAGGCGACGCCTAAAGGCAACTCGAGCACTGGCCAAAACCTCAGGGAATGAAAGTAAGCTAAGTGAATGCGAGTGTGTGCGTGTGTGAGTGTGTGTGCCTGGACTGTGTGTGTGTTGTGTGTGCTGTGTTGTGTTGCGTTGCGTTGATGTGTGTTGTGTGTTGTGTGTGTACCCCGACTCTGTCGACGGATTCCCTGACTGGCTGTCTGTCTGGTTGGTTGCTTGGTGAGTTGGTGGGTTGGTGGGTTGGTGGGTTGGTGGGTTGGCGGGTTGGTAGCTTGTTAGTTGCCCGGTCCCTGAAACAAATGCCATTTAATTTTGATGGCAAACGGTTGCTGCTACCGCTGGGACCCACTGCGGGATACTTGGGATGCGAGCTGCCAGGCGGCTGCGGAGTGTCAGTGGTAAGTAGGCGGCATTAAAGGCGAATGTCTGTTTGCCGTGGAGCTGACTGGCTGTTGCGGCCGTTGAGATGCCGGATGGGGTATGGGAAACTGACAGATTCGTATGTAATTCCTATAAAGAAACATAGTAAATACACAATTCACATTTCGCGTATTCGTGTTCATCCATTTGGCTTCTGCTCTCCGCCGGAATATTTCAATTTCGGATCGTATTTCACTTTATATTCAAATTATTAATGAGCTGTTTGGCATATGAGTTAATATTCCGCTGTGTAGCGAGGCGTTAAGCGATTCTCTTCCTCTCTCTTGCTCAGCGATCAAAAACAATAACGGCAACAAGAACAACAATCACAGGAATAACAACAGCAACAGCAACAGCAACAGCAACAGCTACAACAACAACAACAACAACAACAACAACTACAACAGGCTCAACTTTGGCTGCAAACACTTTACAGCGGAAATCTCATTTGTCATGCAGCCGGCCATTTATCAGTTGGCATTTAAAAAGCCATTAAAACCGAATCCGCCAAACGCAAAAAATAAAAAAAAATGGGAAGAGAATGAGAAAGAGAAAGAGAGAAAAAAAAGTGAAAAGATGGGAAAAAAAGAAGCAAAAGAAAAGAAAAAGGAATAAAGCGAATGCAAACGCAGGGAAAAACTGAGAAAGAAAATTATAATAAAAATATATATATGTAGATGTGTATGTGTATGTGTATGTGTGTGTGTGTAGGTGCGTATATATATTTTTAACGCTTTTACAACTTTTGCTGGGCTTCGGCACACAGGAAGCAGCCGCAAAGGAATCGACAAACCTGACCAGGGCAAGTTCCACTGCCAATTCCATTTATAATTTAAAGGCCACCGCCCGAGTGGTGCTCTCTGTGCGGGCCTCTGCACGCCCACTTACCCATTTGCCCACTTGCCCACTCGCCCAGGTCCTTAGAGTCCTCAGCAATAAATTAATATAAAAATTCCTCACGCTCAGCCAATAAGAGAGAACATTGAAGCATTTTATCGCAACTGCCAGACGACAGAGGCTCAGAGAGTGGCCCCAGAGAGCCTCATTCCCGGCTCTGGATGTCTAAGATGCCAGCACACGCGACCAGTTTGCTTTGGTCTTCGACTTGGTCGCGCTCCTGGCGCTAGTCATGCCCTTCCTTCCTGCCTTTTCGCCCCTAGCCCAGCTCCTAGTCTCCTAGTCTGCCAGTGCTTCCAGTGGCTTGAGCCCTGAGACCGGCTCCCAGGACACTCGTCTGCCACTTGGTCAGGCATTTGCGGTATGCGCGAATAGAATATCGAACATTAAAAACTATTCAACGTTTATGGCATCCACTGCCTGGCCCCGGACTCGGAACGTTCAAAATGTCTGAAGTAATTAGTGGGGAAGGCCCTTAAACTGTTCAGATGTTTCCCAGAGGCAAGCCTGCAATTCGCACTCATTATAGGGCCGTCCAAGGGTTAAGATATCTTGGCTCTGCATCGGCTCCAGGACAAACTTCGGACCTGACAATTGATACCAAATCAAGCCTATCTTTGCGCACTTTCCCATGGTGCAAACTTTGCCAACGACACTTGCAACCAGATAAGTTTTATTTGCTGCCGCTGCACGGGGGGCTGGGCCCCTGCGTGTGGCACACCACACGAGTGAGAGGGGGCTGTAGGGGGGACCACATTTCATTTTTTTTCCCCGAACAGCTAATTGCAGGCAACATTTAAATCGTTGCGGCCATCGATTTATTTGAAAAGTTCTGCAGCAGTTCGGCAGCTGCAGGCGCCCTAGGAAGGATGCAGGGAAACGGCAGCAGTAACAGTAACAGTAACAGCAACAGCAACAGCTTCAACCTCAACCCCAGCCTCAGTGCCAGTTGCAGCTTCGCTTCTACTTGCAACTTAAGTTCCATCTCCATCGCCCAACTACAAAATCAGCTGCAGCCTCGAGTTCAGGTTCAGGTTCAGTCTCAGTTTCAGTTCAGAGTTCTGAAGGCGGCCATGAGAAGGGCAAAGTTTTGCATATGACCTCGTTAGGTGGAAAGTCTATCAGACTGAGGCAAATGGCTGACTGGTTGACTGGTTGACTGGTTGACTGGGTGACTGGGTGACGGGGCGACTGGGCGACTGGGCGACTGGGCGACTAGGCGACTGGCTGCCAATGTCATGACGGGAACTTTGTTAATGGTTTTCTCATAAATTTTAATTCGATTGCCGACGACCAGGAGGAGGCCAGCAAGTAGCAACGCAAAGGCAGAGCCAATGGACGCACTTCTTTCCAAGATTTGCCATGAAAAACGCATTAGACTCTCCGGCCACGACTTCACATCAGTTTCAAGTTGGGCAGACATGTGGCATACAAGTTGCCCATCGAGTGTGTGACCACAGCGTCAGCCCAAGGACTAAGCAGTTACAGGAGACAGTCGCCGGCTTCAGTCCCAGTGGCTGGAGTCGCTGGGAGTCAATTAATTTGTGCATCGATTTAAATATTGAATGGACGCCCCGAATGGAGCTTCAATTAAGGATACGGGAGCCACAGAGAGGCATTTTACTTATTCCTTAAAAAGCGTAAACACGCTCGAAGATCCTTCAATTAATGAATTTTAAATGCATTGTTCTTGTCACTTCCTTCAACAGCAGAAACAGCAGAAACAGCAGAAACAGCAGCAGCGGCAACCACAAGACAGGAGCTATCCGCTGGCATCAGGGTGCCAGGACAAACGGTGCGTATGCGTAACGCGCTATTTGCAAGTCAACCGCCAAGCCAAACCAAGCCAAGCCACGTCGAGGTAGTTAAAAGGGACAAAAGACATTACTTATCTTCGTATGTGTGTGAATAGGTGTGTGCGAGTGTGTGTGTGTGTGTGCATCTGTGTGTGGTTGCTCAACCGGCAGGATGCGAGCCAGCATGACACAGTGGTTCGGAGCTCAATTGCTGCAGCCGAGCAAAACAAATGTGAAGGGACGCTCTATTAAAAGCTGACCTCCGATCGCTTCCTTATTTCAATTTATATTTATTGCCGTTGGTCCCACTGTGCGTGCGTGCGTTGCCTGTGAAAAGGCTTGTAAAATGATGCCGAGGGCCGACTCCCATTAACTACAAGGATAATTCCGCGCGCCTGCCATGAAAAAATAACAAGAAAATTCCTTGCATCGTTCATTACCTGCCCGGATCCACAGCCCCCTCCCCCCCTCCCCTCTACCCACCTAGTCCCCCAGCCTAGCAATCCTCCAATCTCCCAATCCCACAACACCCCTTCCCCCTTCGTCGACCAACCGGCCCAACAGGTGCGTGGCAAGGGCGGTTGTGTTCGGTGGCGTCGGGTCTAGGTCTGACTCTTGTTCTGGCCGTGGTGGGTGGATGGTGGAGGGGAGGGTGGTAGAAGGTGGTGGAGGGAATGTGGATGGGCCCAAGACGAGCGACAAGACATTGGGTAATGTTTTATTGTTGTAACTGTCGCCTGGCGCCATAATATATAGTCTGTGCCACATCCTGCCTGCTGACACAAATCACAAGCAACTCCTTTACTACAGCCACCGGAGAAGAATGAAATGGGTCACAGGAGCGGCAGGACCAGCAGCTGCACAGGCGGCAGCAACTGGAGAGCTGCTCAGCTGCTGAGCTGGAGACCTGGAGAGCGACTGGGGGGGATGCGGGAGAAAGTGTACCGCATTTTTGGTGCTCGTACGTGCCCGCATCGGACAGGTGCGAGCCATGGGCTGGTCCTTCTTCAAGGCTCTTCATGGCACAAAATTATGTAAGCTTAAAAGCGGAATTAGTGTACGTCTAAATCTCTATCTCTCTCTCTCTCTTTCACTCGCACTCTCCCCTTCGCCCATATCTGCCTCTGTCTCTGTCTCTGTCCCTTTCGGTTTCTTTTCCTGTCTTCGTCTCCGCCCTCACCTCCGTCTCCGTCTCCGTCTCTGTCTTGGGCATTGCTTTTGTCTGCGTTTGTCGTCTTCCGTTTTAACAAATGTTTTGTTAGCGCGACGCTTTCAAGTCTTCCGTTTGCAAAAATTATGCGGAAACGGAAGCGACAAGAGGAAAACCACAATTGAGTGGATGTGTGTAAGGAGTTTACATTTGTCCTTCTTTAGGACATGTATATATATATATGTGTGTGTGTGCGTGTGTGTGCGCGTGTGTGAACATGTCTGTCTGCACATGTGTGTCCGTGAGCTTAGGTGTTGTCTGTACAAGGGCGACACATGGCCATCACATATGCGACTACCTGCCGATGCTGCTGCTACCTCTGCCGCAGCTTCTGCTGCTGCCACTGCCACTGCTCGTGACGCTGCTCCTAATGATATCTGTCATCGTACTTCTGAATTAGATCTATTCAATTTTGATTATTAAATAATTCCTGGGCATAATAAATTGATAAAAGCCAAAGCCAACAACTATTCCTATATCACCAGCAACAACAACAATAATTGCAGCAACAACAACAACAACAACAGCAACAACAACATTAGTAGAAGCAACACTGATGAGGCAACTGTGGCACGTGCCGCTTGACAAAATGAAATGCACGTACGTCCAGGCGCAGGACAAATAGTGTGTCTGCTATTGCCTGACAGGACGAAAAGGCGAGAGGACGGAGGAGAAAACGACGGACGACAGGATGCGTGTGTTTAGGGTTTATAACTGTAATTAAATTTAGCCAAAGTAAACCGTGCACTTCCTGCTTGTTCAGGTGAGCGAAGCCATCGAATATTGTGTCACTCCCAGTGGCATGACGATTTGTTCCCTAACCCCCTCTTCCCCTCTCTCCACCTCTCCCATTCATCCCTCCCCCTCGGCGTTCCCCGTGGCACATCCCATGAATCGATAAATCATAACGGACTCACATCATTTTTATCGTTTTGCACAATTTTGCATATGCCACACGTGTGCACACACCCTGAATATCCGAGTGTTTGTCCTTATGTGTGTGCGGAGGGGGAGGTGGGGGTGTGTGTGTGTGTGTGTAATCAGGTGTATGTGCGGTTGTGTATACGCCTCGTTTTCAAGTTAAACGTTTCAATAAAGTGGAGCACCTGTCAATAAATCGAAATTGCCTCTCGTATTATTTTTATCGTCTACGTTTCGTTTACATTGCACAAGCTCAAGCTGCCTTATGCCAGATTGCTAGCGGCCACGCCCCCTCTGCCACTGGCACTCCCTTTGCCGTTACCAATGCCACCACAAGTGCTGCCGATTTCGCCGATTTTGCCGTTGCCTTTGTCGCTCCAGGAACATACGCCTGCAACATCAGAGACGACCTTCGCTATCTTTCCACATCTCCCCCAGTCCCTCGGCCCCCCAACCCCTCAACCACTCAACCCCTCAGCTCCCCAGGCTCCCAGCTGCTCAGCTGCTCAGCTCCTCAGGTTCACAGTTTGAAATCTTCGCAGTTTCCCATCCTGACGCTCGAATCTTTCAACTCCGACTAACCATCAACCATTTACCATCTTCCTCACCCGCTCACCCGCTCACCCGCTCACCCGCTCACCCGCTCCCCCTCCTCCCATCACCTTCGTCGTGGTCTCCGTGTATGTCGCCATCTTCAGCCTCAGCCTCAGCTTCATGTCCATGTCCACATCGCCATCGTCTTGTTCCACTTGAGCGCGTCTGTGGGTTTTGACTGTCGTCTGGCAATCTCTTTTGTGGTTTCCAAATTTTCCATTTGAGCCGTATTTTGTTGTAGGTTTCGGGCTTTGTCTTAGCCACGTTTTAATTCAGTTTTGGCAATCGAATTTCTCGGCCAGTTTTTGGCTCCAATTAAAGCGCCGTTTGAAGTTCCTTCGCTTTAATTTTAATCCACTTCCGCCTTAAAATCGACCAAATGAGATCCCCACGCGCCATCCTTATGAAAATTTAATAAGCAGCACGCCATTATCTGAACTCGACTGCGGGATGGATGGATGTTTGTGTGGGTGGCTGGTGTCTGAGTGGGCATGGGGTGTCAGGCGATGCGCGATGGGCGATGGGCGATGGGCGATGGGAATGGGCGTTGGCTCTGGAATATGTGAGGATATGGGAGAGCGGGCCACAACTGAAGCTGAGACTGAGACTGAGACTGAGACCGAGGCTGAGACTGAGGCTGAGTCGGAGGCTGTTGCTCCACCAAGTGCTTTCACAATGATGAGGCAACTGAAAGACCTGGGCAACCGACGGCGAGAAGCGGCAAGCAGCGCATGTCGTGTGGCATCCACAGCAACAGCAAAAGCAACAGCCGCCCCATCCACGCGACTTACATGTGTCATGTAAAAAGATTCTTAAACAAGGACCAAAAAATAAGGGAAAAAAAAACCAAAACCAAAGGGAGAAAAAACAAACTTAAAAATGAAATGCGTTTCTTCGTTTTGAGTGTCAGGCGCGGGTGGTTGGGTGGTTGGGTGGTTGGGTGGCTGGGTGGTTGGGTGGCTGGGTAGTTGGGTGGCATGACGCGACCGTAGAGAGCGAATTTATACAATGGGACAAGGAGCCACGACAAGCTTGTGAAAAATATATCGTTCCATGAAAGCCAATCGATAGACGTTATCGATGTATCTCAATCAGCATTTGGGCAGGACGTCGATTTATATTTGAATTTATTCAAATTCATTTCGAGGATTAACTGGTTTCAAATTCATATTGATAGATCCTTAGTTAGAGTTTATGCATGCGGCCCCACTGTTGGCAGCTGTCCTTGTTAAAGTCGTTGCTCTCAAGGAGCAGCGCAACAAACAAGCGAAATATTATTTACGAGCTGTCAAATCCCAGTTAACATGCTTTATGCAGAGGACGAGCATGAGGACGACCGAGTGTGTATGTCTGCATGAGAATGTGAGTGTGTGTGTGTGTGTATCTCAGCTCGAGAGTATGGATGTGGATGTGGTTGCATAGTTGGCCAAGAAACAGCCGCAGACACAGTTACAGTTACAGCCGCAGATACAGATACAGATACAGATACAGATACAAATACAGAAACTGATTCAAAATGAGATACAGATACAGATTCAGAATAAGATACAGATGGAGATACAGTTACTGATACAGTTACAGATACAGTTACTGATACAGATACAGATACAGATACAGATACAAATACAGATACAGATACAGATAGAGATACAGATACATATACAGATACAGATACAGATACAGATACAGATACAGATACAGATACAGATACAGATACAGATACAGATACAGATACAGATACAGATACAGATACAGATACAGATACAGATACAGATACAGATACAGATACAGATACAGATACAGATACAGATACAGATACAGATACAGATACAGATACAGATACAGATACAGATACAGATACAGATACAGATACAGATACAGATACAGATACAGATACAGATACAGATACAGATACAGATACAGATACAGATACAGATACAGATACAGATACAGATCAGCACTGATACAGATACAGATACAGATACAGGTACAGATACATATACAGGTACAGATACATATACAGATACAGATACAGATACAGATACAGATACAGATACATATACAGATACAGATACAGATACAGATACAGATACAGATACAGGTACAGATACAGATACAGATACAGATACAGATACAGATACAGATACAGATACAGTCACTGATACAGATACAGATACAGATACAGGTACAGATACATATACAGGTACAGATACATATACAGATACAGATACAGATACAGATACAGATACAGATACAGATACAGATACAGATACAGATACAGATACAGATACAGATACAGATACAGATACAGATACAGATACAGGTACAGATACAGATACAGATACAGATACAGATACAGATACAGATACAGATACAGTCACTGATACAGATACAGATACAAATACAGATACAGATACAGATACAGATACAGGTACAGATACATATACAGGTACAGATACATATACAGATACAGATACAGATACAGTCACTGATACAGATACAGATACAGATACAGATAAGATACAGATACAGTCACTGATACAGATACAGATACAGATACAAATACAGATACAGATACATATACAGATACAGATACAGATACAGATACAGTCACTGATATAGATACAGATACAGATACAGATACAGATACAGATACAGTTACTGATACAGTTACAGATACAGTTACTGATACAGTTACAGATACAGTTACTGATACAGTTACAGATACAGATACATATGGAGACACAGTCACGGTTACGGATATAAAGATACAGAGTTGCAGATACTGTTGCAGCAAGTGTGGCGCCTCGACGTGGCCTCGTAACCGAGGAGCCAACAAAGGAGTTTCTTGATGTGCGGGCGCTCGATGACGGGTGTGGGGGTGGGGGGTGGTGGGCAGGGGGTCGGGGCTCAAGGATCAGGGGCATGTGGCGGGCATAATAAAATAAAAAGCATAAATAAAAATGCCGGCGACCAAATGAAACCACGAAAAATAATTTCAATTTATGTACTTCTGTGTATTTATTTGTGCGTCGTCGCATTCCTTGCCACGGCTGCTTGCAACATCAACGCGATGTTTCATGTGTTTTTGTTTTTGTTTTCGTTTTCGCTTTTCTTGTTGTCGCTGGATTTTTGGAGCTACTGCTCCTTCTTGTCCAACGGCAGAGGCATTAAATTCAATTTGCATGTGTGTCTGTGTCTGTGGGATACCTAACTGAATGTCTGTGTGTGTGTGTGTGTGTGTGTGATTGCTTGTGCTTGACTGCCACTCAGCGTCAGCGTCAGCGTCAGCATTTGTAAGCGCAGGAGCGAACGACTGCAAGGACTTCGCTGCCAATGGCGACCTGTTGTGTTGTTTAAGGAATTACTTAAAATGTTAAATGTGAGCGCACACAATTGTCTTATTGCGTGAGTGTGTGAGTGTGTAAGTGTGTGATTGTGTGAGTGTTGGAGTGCTCGGAGTGGTGTAAGTGGCCTTCTCACAATATCCTTAACCCATTTAACCAGAAGCCCTCACCACAGGCTCTTACCAGAAGCTGTCTCCTTCAAAGTAATTCAAAATCTTTAAAATATTGGGATAAGAAGAAGCATGGCATGGAGCAAGTCCCGCCCTCCACTCCCTCCCCCATTAGCATATTTTATAGGGTATTCCCAATGCGAATACTTTCCTATTTTGGGCGGGTTATTCGGGATTCGCTCCTGTGGGCTGGATATATTTATGCGTTCTTGCTGCTCATATGAAATTCTCCTTAATGGTGTGTGATTGTGTATTTTGCAAGTGCACAAGTATGCGTGTGTGTGTGTGAGAGTGTGTGTGAGTGTGTGTGTGTGTGTGTGTGTGTGTGTGCGTGGGAGTGTGTGCCTGACAATGCGTACGTCAGCTCGACAAGTCTCCTCAGAAAACGAGACAAGTGGAAATCCGTTAAAGAAAAACGTGAAACAGATAAAGAAGCTGCTGTAGCTGGCACACACACACACACACACACACACACACAGGTCCACTCCAGTGCTCCCAGTATGTGTGTGTGTGTGTGTGTGTGCGTGCACAAAGATATGTCGTCAGCAGCAAATAAAAATTAATTGAAAAATGTTTTTCAAGGACCTTATGATTAAAATGCAGAGCGCACAAGCAAAACAGCAACAGAGACTTAAAAAGGACGAAAAGAGGAGTGCGTCGTCGAATTGTGAACAGACGTCAGGGGGAGGGGGAGGGGGGGGGGGGAGTGCCAGGATGAAAGGTGAGAAAGGAAACGAAGTCGCATCAAGAATGTAAATTAATATTAATTTCCATTTCTTATTCGGACCGTGGAGATCGCAGGATAAATGCATCAATGACTAGTCTAAGGGGTGGGGGAGCCCTTGGTGTGTGGTTGCACCCTGCAACTGCAGCTGCAACTGCAACTGCAACAAATTCATATTTAAATATTTTATGGGAATATTCGCGGAAAACTAAAAATTATGCAACGCATTAAAAATTAAACAAGCGCTTATCCTCTTAGTGCCACGCCTGGAGTGGGCGGTTGGGGGAGGGGATCAGATTGGGTGGGGGTGGGGGCAGGTTAGGAATCAAGTTTTGTTTTTACTCCCCCCGCTCGTTTGCCGATTGCCGACTGGTTGACTGCTGCCTGCTGCCTGTTGCATGTTGCATGTTGCATGTCACTTAAAATATTATAATTTTGATGTTTGGGGTGCGAAGTTCAGTGCGAGGGAAAGATTAATGAATGTGGATGAGTATGAGTATGGGAAAGGAGGTGAGGGGGAGGGGCAGGGCTGCTGATCAAATTTAGCTGCATAGCGTCACCAAATGTTGCACCATTGCAAATTGGGCAGAAGTAATGGGCAAACATTTACACACACACACACACACACACACACACACACACACACACACACGCACACACACACATGCATACAGGGAACACATCTGAATTCAAGCTAATTGGCAGCAGGCAGAAGTTATGTCCGCAGCGGCAGGACACATTCAGAATAACAAATAATCTGAAAATGTAGCTGGAAAATGCTGCGGAAAATGCTGCGGAAAAGCGCGTGTCCACTCGGTGGGCTTCCACACAAATGGATGTCATCTCCGATTAAATCAGAAATCATTTTGAACTGCGACCGCAACTTGTGAATGTAACTCACCTAATTGAATATGCGGAATATTTTCGATGAGGCTAATGCCAGATTTCGGAATTATCTAAATTGTCGATGGCTCCCCTAGGGGGATACAGCAGAGGGAACGACTGTAGGTGTGGCAGTGGGTGGGAGAGGGCGAGCGGAAGCGGATGATAACGAATTACTATGATAATCCTTCAATGTAAAACAGTTATTATTCAAATGACTCGGCCATAACGAACATATAAACATTCCATTGCGTAATCCGAATTAGGAAACAATAGTGCGGCAGGACCTCTTGGATGAATGGACTTATTCAGAGCTTAAGCAGATAACAGAGATAACAGAGATAACAGAAATAACAGAGATAACACAGATAACAGAGAGTAGATAAAGTGAAGAAGGAGAAGAAGAAGGGGGAAGACATCTAACGAAAAGTAAAAGGATAACAGGGACAATTGAGATAACAGAAAAGACACAGATAAGAGAGAGTTAACATAGAAAACAGACGTATCAAGGATAACAGATATAACAGGATTACTAAACGTAAAGGAAAAAAGAGTTAAACTATAGATGACAGAGATTGAGGCGACAACAGGATAAGGAGAGATAACAAAAATGACAAAGATAACAGAAAGAACAGATATAAACAGAAAATAGAAGGATAGCAGAGGTGACACAGAGGAAGGTGAGATGTAGAAGGATAACAGAGATAACTCAGAGCTAAGAGCAGATATAGAAGGATAACAGAGATGACACAGAGGAAGGGAGATATAAAAGGATAGCAGAAATGACACAGAGGAAAGGGAGATATAGAAGGATAACAGAGATGACATAGAGGTAAGAGAAATATAGAAGGATAACAGAGATGACACAGAGGAAGGGGAGATATAGTAGGATAACAGAGGTGACACAGAAGAAGGGGGGATATAGAACGATAACAGAAATGACGCAAAGGAAGGGAGATATAGAAGGATAACAGAGATGACACAGAGGACGGGGAGATATAGAAGGATAACAGAGGTGACACAGAAGTAATCCACAGTCCGGGCTTGGGTTGCATGTCGATCGATGAGTGCCGCAGGACATGTGTAAGGTGGAAACAGTTTCAGGTAAGACTTTCTCTTATGCAACTGAACTGTACAATTTCCTGGCAACTGTCAATCATTGAGTGTTAATCGCTGCCTGAGATGGAGGTCAGAGTTCAAGCTGCACGCCCTTAGCCAAGGCTCAACCTTCGTTCCAGCTTCGATTTGGGTATCTCAATCAAAATTGTAGACTTGAAACTTATGCACAATTGACTTTCAATTATTCTCGATAATTACTGACTGTTTGCTATGCGCTCAGAGCAAACATTCACGAAAATCAATTCAAAGGACAGTCCCCCTTATCCTGACAATACTTCCTTTCATCTCTGCGATGGTCTCTTTGGTTTCTCTCTCAATATTCAAAATGCAGTCATTTGATTTGCTCAGTGAGCAGCCTGCTCCTTGGCCGGAGGCTGCGGGCACGACGGGAGCAATTTGCAGCACAATTTGTAGATGCTGCCAGATTGTGGGCGTCGATGCCACGCCCAGGCGATTAGAGTGGTTTGTCTTGCACTTTTCCAATTGCTGGAATTAATATTTAGTTGCACTTTTCAATGCATTTAACTTTATTTGCAGTTGGCAAACGTTTTAACTACACCCCCACCTCTCCTCCTCTCCCCACCCCACCCCCCACTCTCTGAATCCGACCCTTAAACTCTCCCCTCCCCCCAAGTGCCCAGTCATCCGGACGATCGCCCTCCCCAGCCTTTAAAAAGAAGGACTGCCCGAAGTTGCGGTTGCCCTTTGTATGTACAGTGGAGGTGAACCGATGCGAGTGTGTGTGTGTGTGCGTGTGTGCGTGTGTGCGTGTGTGCTGGTGTGTGGGAGTGTGTGCGTGTGTATTTTAAAATGCAACAGATGCGCCAAATTAATGCGACCATTAAATTGTATTAGCGTGTGGAAAATGTAAAGCGCATTTCCAGCTGAAGCTCGGAGCAGGACGGAGGAGCGGCGGCGGATTGTGGCCCGGGAGACGGCAGCGGGGATGGGATGCGGGGTGCGGGGTGCGGGGTGCTGAGAGCAAAGTGTAAGGGGAATAAAGGTTGGAAAGGAAGGGAAGGGGCGAAAGCCGCTCACCAGCTACTGTATGTGTGCGTGTGTGTGTGTGCGTGTGTGTGTGTGTCTGAGTCTGCAAATGTATCCGCCCGCAGTTAGTGTGCGTTGCATTTGCTGCAAATTTGTGTGTGAATAAACATGAGAGTCGTTGCATTAATGCGCATACAAAAGCCAACATCGCAATGGCCCCGCCCTTGCCGCGCCCCACCGCCCCTGCCCACTGCAACCCCCACATTGAGTGTATCGTCAAAGCCACCCACAACATCGACATGGATTTAAATATCCTAGTCAGCAGGCAAGCGCATCCGCTCAATACTTAAATATCAGGCAGCGGCAGCAGTAGCAGCAGCAGCGGTAGCGGAAGCGGCGACGGCGGTGGCAGCGGCAAGTTTATGTGGCATGCCACAAACTGTAGCCACACACAAAACACACACTCACATGCAGCTGCCTTTTTGCAATAATTTTGCTCGGGTGTTCGTGTGCGTGTTAGCTGCATTCTTATTAGTGCAGCTTCAACGCCAGTCATACCGCAGAACAGCAACTGCAACAGCAACAACAGCAGCAGCAGCAGCAGCAGCAGCAACATCGGCAGCAGCAGCAGCAGCAGCAACAACAGAAACAGAAACAGAAACAAGAGCAGCAGCAAAAGCAACGCGACGACAAAAGAAGAGCAACAACAACTTTAGCCACAACTGCAACAACAACAACAACAACAACAACAACAACAACAACAACAACAGCAACAACAACAGCAACAACAGCAACAATAATCGACAGGCAGAGAGAGAGAAACGAAATTTAATATCTGAATATATCGAAGCTTGTAGATCCTGGCAACTAGATAAAATAATTAATTATCCTTCAGATATCAGACGACGCCTGCTGCCAAGTTGCTGACGCAGATGCACCCCACCCCCACCCCCCACACACACACACACACTCTTCGTCGCACACCTCAAAGAGGGGATCGGTCGGCTGAGGGCTGATTTATTTGGAATCGGGAACTGTGGGCGTGACTGAGGGAGGAAGGAGAAAGGATTGTTAGCTGGTAGCTGGGTCGGTGGTGGGTGGGGGGTGCGGGGTGCGGGGTGGTGCCACAAAAATGCAGTTAATTATGTGTGTGGCTTCGGCGATAGATATTTATTCATTAGTCGGCGGCACAATTTGTAGCCTTGCTTTGGGGCAGCCACAGAATCGAGGATATGAGAGTCTTTTCCTGTTGCAATTACTGTCCGTGCAACAGCAGTAGCAATGGCAACGGCAACGGCAACGGCAACTGGAACAACCTAAATGTAAGTGCAACTGCAATTGCACCAGCGACGGCAGCAACAGTTAATGAGAAAGCGAGGGCGGCGGCCGTTGGAAGGGGCATGGCTAA
This sequence comes from Zaprionus lineosus, assembly GCA_035044505.1. NCBI lineage: Eukaryota > Metazoa > Arthropoda > Insecta > Diptera > Drosophilidae > Zaprionus > Zaprionus lineosus. The sequence continues at coordinate 366,668 of JAWNNX010000688.1, read as the reverse complement.
TAGGCTTCTAATTGGCCGTCGGCCCGCTTTTGGAAAATTCAACTGCATTTTCGTGAGCTGCAATCCTTTCCCTCCTTCGTCCCCCTTCCACCTCCCCTTCCCCATTCCCATCTCCTTCTTCAGTACCATTCCGATGCTCGTTCTCATTTGCAGCCCCTCCCCTGCCGCAGTTCCTGCCCAGCATCCACATCCACAGCCACATCCGCATCCGCATCCGCATCACATTTGTATTTGTATTTGTATTCCAATTAAAGCGCATCTGTTACCGCAGGCAACTAATTTTACACATATTCAACACAAACGGCAACAAAGGCTGTAGCTTCGGCTGTGGCTGTGGCTGAGGCGGGGGTGGAGGTGGAGGCTGTGGCTGTGGCTGTGACTGCGGCTGTAACGGTGTCGGTTTCGGCGATGTCGACGGGAGCTCTGACGGCATCGATGGCGGTGGCGGTGGCGCGGGCGGTGGCGGTGGCAATGGCGTTGGTAGTAATACTTCAAAAACTGAGCTAAACCCTATTAGTAGACCAATACAAGGCGGCCACATAATACAAGGATAACCATATCCATAACCGTCTCCATAAGCATATCCCCATTTAGCAACCAAATGGCAGCAATCAGCCACCAGCCACCAGCCACCAGTCACCAGCCACCAGTCACCACCCTCCACTCACAGCCACTTCCATCGCGATGTTCAAGTCAGTTGCATCTTTCTTGCATCGGTGGCTCTGCTCAATGCATTGTTGACTTTCCGAATATCTATTACTAATTGCTGGCAACGGGCACAGCAACGGCAACAGCAACGGCAACAGCAGCAGCAATGGCGACGGCGGCGACAACGATAGAGGCAAAGTCAATGGCAACGGCTGCAGATGTGGCAACGGACACATGGTTAATTACAACCCGATTGATGGATATATAGACAGGGGGAGCAGGAGTGTAGGAGAGGAAGGATGTAGGCACACACGTAACTAGGCAGAAGGATACGGAGTGAGGTGCAAAGGAGGGGAGGTGGCAAGATGGCAAGGTGGCAAGGCATGCAACCACTGCACCTGCAGCGCATGATATTGCGTTCAGGCAGCTGCAGCTAACGGTAATTCAATATTAAGCGACACTCAATCTGAGTGTGCAGCTGAAAGGGGGGTGGGGGGAGGCAGTTGGAAGGTGGGCAATTTATGGCAGAAGCGGATTTCGGTAGGGGGCAACTTAATACAGGCGAAGGATTGATCACTGCCAGAGCAGTTAAAGGCTTAAGCGGACTTTCCTTTAACTGTAAATTTACAATTCTTGCTCTCAATCAACCGCCTCCCCCGCCACTCCCCCATTCACCGCAAAAGAAGCCGCCTTTTCGGTGGCGACTTGGCGATGTTAAGGCGATTCCATGTGAAGATGTGAATTAAATGCGGAATCAAAGGATTATAACTTGAATTTTGCAATGAATGCAGGAATCCTGGCGAATATTCGAGGAATGCACTTGGTGCGGGGAGGTGGGAGGGTGGCAAGGTGGTAGGGTGGCAGGGTCGCAGGGCGGTACTGCAAGTGAAAGTTAATCAAAACTAAAGGCGCTGCAAGCCAATTGCAGTTATTTAAGTCCGAGCAGGACACGACCACGCTACACGTGAGTTGCACGTAGGAATTTATCGATTTGATGTCGAAGAACAATTGAAATTTAAAAGGAAAGGATATCAGCTCAAGGATTGAGGGAATTCATTAGGCATTCCGTTTTAAGTCACAATAAATATGAATTCTCCACTAGAATGCATTGCCCGTAGCTCAAATAATTATATTAATGAACAAAGTTACTTACATGCCCACACGCACACACACGCACACACACACACAGACAGACAGACACGCATTCAGGCAGTTGGATTTGGATATTAATACACAGGCTGTGGAAGAGGCGAGAAGCTGGTTTCGGGATACTCCCATATGTGTATATGTATGTGTGCATATGTTTAGAGAGGGAAGCAAGGGTGGGGTGGGTGTGCGGGTGGGGGTGGTAGGGGGGGAGCAATGCAACATGCATATATTTGCATAGGAATATTAATGCCATAATTATTTGCCACATGGACACAACGCTCAGATGCGGGCAATATTTAGGATGTCTGTTAGTGGATGGTCTGTGCGTGTGTGTGTGTGTGTGTGTGTGGGAGGATATGTGTACTTGTATATACCGATGCACACAATATATTTGCGTGTGTGTGCGTGTGTGTGGCTGTCTAACTCTGCGGTTGCTACTGACGCGTATTGTATTATTGCATTTTGGTATTTTCAGGGCTGTGAAATATTTTAGTTTCACTTAACGACTTCAGTTTCAGTTGTTTTTAATACCCTGTGCTCATTAGGAGCGAAAATGATGGATTACATCGAAATGCGGAGTGGCGAGTTGGCAAGTTGGGGAGCCCCGTGGATGGGGCTGGGCACTCGTCGGTCGAAAAATTAAAGTTGCCAACTCGGAATTAAAGTCCCAAATAAGATTGATTCCCATACGAAGCGTGGGTGGATTTGGGTTTGAGCTGCGCGGCGCACAGCTACAGGATATGTCCGAGGCCTGTCACTCAGGCCAGCGGCGAGTCCCTATTTAGGCTCTGGCAGCAATGATTGCTACTTGAGGTTTACTTTATGTACACGAGTCTACAACAATATGAGTAGCTCACGTAATACAATTTAATTAATTCGCAATGCCAAACTATTATTTCGAGCAATTTGAAGAAGCTCATCCAGAGTCCATTTGTCTGTCAATCAGTCAGTCGGTCAGCCAGTCAGCCAGTCGGTGGGTCTGTCGGCTGGTCAGCCCGAGCTTAGGTTAGCTTGGGGTTTGCGTAATTCCATTCAATGGCCGCAGGGACAGGGCACACTTAACCCGACCCGAGCTCAAATATTTATGGCAATTGATTTGACAGGTGAAGATTGCATAAACAACAGACGAGGAAGGCTCAGACCGAGCCTTAGACTGAGACTGAGATTGAGGCGGAGGCGGAGGCAGAGGCTGCAGCCTTTTGGTTGTTGTTGCAAGCAACTTACAGGATGTTTATATAATAATTAAAAATTAAGCACATTTAACGATGAATTTGATTATGGATTTTATAATATTCTGAATAATAAGTTTATTACATGATTGACTTTCCTCCCACGCTCCCCCACACTCTGCCACCACGATCCCCATGTGGCAATAACATTAAATTACTGCAAGCGCAGCTTCCCGCTTATCCTGTCTAAGTGGCTTAAAGTGCTGCTAACGGCGATCCTCACGCTGCATGCCACACTGCGTGCCACACTCCAGAGGTGGGCGCAGAAGCGGGAGGCAACTTTCAGTCAGGTGTTCAAGGATCAAGGTCTTCGTCCTTATGAATGTGAGTAAGTGCTTGGGCGTACAGCTTACAGCGTATCTGGCGGTCAGATATACTCATTGGGTGAGCCACCCGATGCTGGTAATCATGATACAGTGGAACTCCCCAGCTGCCATCTGTGCTGCTGCTTCAGCTAAGTGCGGATTAAAGGTGAAATAACGCAGTGCACAGCAAATGCACCGCCGCTGCCGCTGCCTCCGCCTCTGCTTCTGCCGCTGCCTTTGCAGCCGCCACCATCAGGAGCAGAAGTACCACCAAGTGCACATCCCCATTTACATCCACAGTCACATCCGTTACTCATGCTCATCCCCGATTATGGAGCACCCGCACACCGCGTATCACTTGGCAAAGCTAAACAACACTCAAGTCGATCCACTGCCGGAATAATGCCCTGCATTAGCGTGCAATTTGCTCATTTGCAGGCAGCTAGTTTACGGCTGCCATGTGCTTACTCACACACAGACACAGACACAGACACAGACACGCATACAGCGATACATTCATAAGCACACACAGCTACCCACACACACACACACACACACAGTGGCTGCCGGCAGCAACCACCAGCAGAGCCACCCAATGTACGTGTACTTAGCGTTAATCCTGCGCGCGGTGTCTGGTCTTTTACGAGCCTGCGTTGCATTTATTTATCAAACAATTTCAATATGCTTATGGCATCTAATCCCCACCCTCCAGACGTAGTCCGTTATAGTCACAATCCCCCCCACTCCACCATCACTACTCACCACTCACCATCGCCATCGCCATCACCATCACCATCACCACTCACTCTCCTCTATATGGGCTCTATTGTCTCCCATCCTGGCGCTCATTTTATTGTTTTATTGCATAATGGCTCAAGTGTCTGTGTGGAGTGCGTGGCTCTGTTTGTTTAGGATTAGAGAAGCGCTGTCCAATCTTAACTCGTGTGTTTGCCTTTGGTTTCGCAACCCCGCACCCCCGCAACCCCGCAACCCCTTGGCCCAGCAATGCAGCAGCCACACAGCCGCGCAACCCCAGAGCGCAGCCCGAAAACTGGAAAAACTATGGCAAGAAGGAAGGAAAAGAAGGGAGGAGAGCGGGAGGCGGAGCGGGAAACGTTGATTCTCAGTGTATTCCGGCCTGGCCGACCCTTGACCCTGAGCTCTAATTTGAGTTTGACATTTATGTCAATATTTGGTCAGTCATTGTTCGCACATGCACTTGGATGTCCCCTGTCCGGCGGCCCTTGGATCGCCTTTATTATATTGTTACGCTTGGTGTCCTCATTTCGATTGTGTTGTTGCCCGTTGCCCGTTGCCCGTTGCCCGTTGCCCGTTTGCCTGTTTGCCTGTTTGCCTGTTTGTTTGTCCTCCACCTCCGTGTCCACCTCCACCATCACCTCTCCTCACACACACACATTCAACGTCAGCCTTGCCATCCTTAATCCCTGCTTTCCGCTATTGACACCCCTTGTTCTGGTTTCTTTCAACTCGTTTGCCTGTGGTTTTTCCTGCCAGCCACATGCGGGTCACTCTGCTCTTTCGGGGAATGGAACTGAGCACTGCGAAAGTTTGTGTGCGTGTGTGCGTGTGTGTGTGTAGGGGTATGGAATATGGAACATGGGTACGGGGATGTGCAGCGCAGTGGGAATGGAAGCCGGCCAGTTGGCGACACCGACACTAATAGAAATTTATTGGAACATACTAAAATACAATTAAATAAATTATGAGATTTATTCGAGCAACGGACGACGGCGGACGCATCTCTTATAATATTTAGAATAATCCTCCATCCTCCAGCCCCTCGGCATCGCCATCGCCATCGCCATGGCAGCGCTCTCCCCTATGCAATCACTGGTAATTGCTATACAGAGAGAGATAATCAGAGTGCGTGCCCTGCGTCCAGGTGAAGGAGACTGTGCAAAGGATTTTCTATTAAAAGCCGCAAAAAAGTAGCGCAAAGTAAGACAAAGTAGAGATTCTCTTACCGCAACGGACTCGGTAGCTGTGGCAGTAAAAGCGCAACATGTTGCCTCAAGTAGCAAGTAGCATAGCACACACACACACACACACACACACACGCGCGCACGCATACGTACACATGCACAGAGGAAGAGCTCAGTCATAGGCATTGCCTACACTTTGTCTGGCGCTCATCTACATGCCGCCCCGTAAATTATGGAGCTGTGCACGTCTGGTCATTAAGCCAAATAAAACCGGCGCAAGATTTATACACGCGCCCCAGAGCCACAAGCAGAGGCAGAGGCAGTGGCAGAGGCAGAGCCGAGCGCCACAGCCGTAGCCAGAGCCAAAGCCATAGCCATAGCCACGGCCATGGCCACGACCACGGCCAAAGGAGCAAGGAAGCAAAAGGACGAAGAAGCGGCAGCAGTGGCAGCAGCGGCAGAAGGCGCCCTAACGGAAGCTCCAGTTCCTGGGCAACTTTCAAATGGACTACAACTGCGTGTAGAACAAAGCAACTAAGCTAAGTGTCGGCTGTTGAGGTGTCGGGATGTTGGGCTATTGGCCTGTTGGGCGGTTGGGGTGGTTGGGGTGGTTGGGGTGGTCGGGGTGGTTGGGTGGTTGGGGTGTTGGGTATCTGAATGCGGATTTGTCAGCAGCAGAGAGGATAGTGGGCGGTGAGCGTTGGCTGGCGGAGGGAGAAGAAGGTCGGGGTTATTCGTACCTCGATTTTGGGCAAGTCGCGTTAGCTTTTTGATATAAATTTTGGAGCTTCTGGCCGGGCACTTAATTTCCCAGCAGCCTCCCAATCCTCCCATCCCATTGGCCAGTTCTTTTACCATATACACGTGCACTTCGACTCCCGAAAACGGGCAAACATTCATTTGCCGCGCAACGGTTAATCTTAGTTACGATTAGTCAGGCCAAATAAACTTATATTTGGCTAACGGTCTACGGTCTATGGTCTACGGACTACGAGCTACGAACTACGGACTACGGACTACGGACCACGGGCGGAGGGGTTACTTTTACTATGTCTGCTACAGTTAATAAGATCACGTAATTTATTTCATTTGAACGCTCGTCGTGCCGTCTCTCACCTGGCCGACTCTATATGACATCTTCCTCAGCTCAGAGGATGGCTTCCAATAATCTGAGATTATGGCAGTCCTTACAGTCGGCAGTTCCACGACCGACAGAGTATTACCCGGAAAAGGGGAACGTTCAATCGAAACTTTCGGGGAGCAATAACTATAATTTTAACTACTCCCTGGGATGATGAGGATGTGTCGGGTCTCCCACACTTAATGGCAGGTGTGTGAGTTGTGGAGGGTGCGAAAGGCTGTGGCTGCTCTTGAGTAAACATCATAGCCTCAATTCTCCATAGAAGAGCTGTCAAGCACGTCTGTCGGCAAGTGGTGCCAACTCTCACTTTAGCCGCAAGTTCGGTGCTCGTCATTTTCCCCACTTATTGCCCGAGCACCGAGTTGTCACCTGGACGGAGTTTAGCATCTGTGCGTGGCGTCGCAGCGCCTACAAAGTTTCATTGCACTACCAATTGTCCCAGGAACTAAGAGCTGAGTACAATCTTAGCAGATAGTTTCTTTAGTTTCCTCAGTTTTGTCAGCATCCTAAGTTCCCTCAGTTCCCGCAGTTCCCTCAGTCACCGTAGTATGTGATGTGATGTGATGTGACGTGATGCGATGTGATGTGGTGGGTGAGAGACTGTTAAGCACACATTTTCGGCTGGCAAGTCAACAATGTGGTCTTCAAACTTTGTCCAACACTTGGAGCAGCTCGGCCACACACCCATAGACATTGGGCACTCGGAGACCGGGCAACTTTGAAATGCATTGCAGATGCGGCTACATGCGTCACGCACCGTTGAGCACAAGAAGAACCAGAGAAACGGCTCTGACTGCTTCCCAGACTCCGACTCCCATTCCGAGCTGGAACCCAAGAATCTGCCCTGGTCCCGGGCCATTGTCTTAGACCCGAGTGGTTGAGTCGAAAAAAGATAAAAGTTCAAAGCGAGTGCAAACTTTGGGCCACACTTTGCGCAGTCATAAAAGAAAGGGAAAAAATTACCAACTATATCGCCGACATCGCATAATATAGGCAACAACTGTTAGGGCCCTGAACCAAACTAACTGCAAAATGGTTTACCCTTGGTCCTGCATTGCCACATTGCCCCCAACGAGCCGCTTTCCTCCTTCCTACACAATTCCGGGTCCGCACTCCGCACTCCACAGTTCGCAGTCCGCAGTCCGCAGGCCGCAGTCCGCAGTCTGTAGTCGGTCGTCCGTAGTCCGGGATCTCTGGTCCCGAGTCCGCAGTCGTCCTTATGGCCCAACGGCCCCAAATGCGTACTTAAAATTACTAAATTTTCGTACGCAACATTTGAGCCAGTTCTCTTAGCCCCAAAGTTGGGCCAGGCTGTTAGCCAATATATTGCCTGGCAGTGAGTTGGCTTTAAGATTTCGGCAAGCGGCTGAAAGTGGGTTGGCTTTGGCTTTGGCTTTGGCTTAAACATACACAAAGGCCATCCAACTATCGATTGCGTCCCTTCCTTCTCATTCTCTCTCTCTCCATCTCTCTCCATCTTCCTCTTACTCTTATCCTCATTTTTTCATCCTTCCCTTTCTAGTGCGGACTGCTGCGACATTGTTTGCTGTTCCCAATTCGTATACCCTGTAAAAGCAGCTGTCGCACGGCTGAGGTGAAAGCCAAGTTCGCGAGGCTTAGCCGTGGAATTACCAAACAGGTGAAAATAACTTAAAAAGTTTGCAGACTCCCCCCCAAACCGCTGCAAACTGTTGCTCGCCCACTTGAATACCCTGTAATCGGGACACTGAGTGCCGTCCTTGAGCGCACTCGTGGGAAGGTGATATTTCTTGGCAAGCTTCCAGAGGTTGCAAGGCAATCCCCTTCAACTGTGACCCTCCTCGGCCAAAGGATGTTCCCAGCAGGCCGAAATCTAAAGCGTATCCAGCAGTCGCTGCAGCCCCGTCGCCTCGGCAACTCTGGCAGCCTCGGCAACTCGGCGGCCGCCTTGGCAACTCTGGCAGCCTCTTTCTTAGCCTTCGTCGGGCTGCAGCCGGTTTTTGTTATAGTTCTCCATTGTTTTATTTGCTTTTAATTTTGCGCAGCGAGTTCTTAAGTGCAGCATCGAGCGTCTGTTTAGCTTTGGCGTAGACTTTGCCATTTGCCATTTACCATTTACCATTCGCAATTTGCAATTTGCAATTTGCAATTTGCAATTTGCCATTTGCCATTTGCCAAGGGGCGCCATAATTATTTTGTTGCAATTAAAAGTCTTGACACTGTCGGAATTTGAATGCACGGCCCAGGAGGCGGGGATATCTATGGGCGTCGTGTAACGGTTCTATTTCTTAGCCAACTAGTCGTTAAATTTCATTGGCATTCGAGCCAAGAGCAACTTACGGGCCAACTCTTAAGCTGCAGCTGCAACTGCAACGGCAACGGCAACGGCAACTTCAACGGCAACTTCAACGGCAACTGCAACGGCAACTGCAACGGCATCAGCAGCGGCAACGGCAGCGGCAGAGGCAACTGCGAGTGTGAGTGCAATTTTTGAGCAAAACTTTTGGGCAAACTTCATAATTATTTCCTGCATATGTGAGGCCAGGACAAACAAGAACCAGAAACTTGGGCTTCCAACTCCTTTGGCTGCTCCGCTGGGGAGCCTCTCGCCCAGCAGCTGCTGCTCCCCCGGCTGCTGGCCAAATATTTGCGCGAACAACGTCTGCTTAAGGATGTTGCTGTGTGCAAAGCCTACGATACACACCTTAAGAACTTTGCCGGATGCTGGAAATTAGGCGAACTTTGACCTGAGTGGTCTAGGAGCTGTGATCTCTGCCCTTCCGCCGTTTGGTACTTTGCTTTGGCATTAAGCAATCGACACTTGATGGATAGCCTCAAAGGGTGTCCCGGCTGAAATGTCCTTCCAGCGAGTGCGTTCGGGAGCGAGTCCTTCCCCGCCAAAGAATGCGCCATAAATGCTGGAGGAGAATCGCCATAAAATTTCAATTTGCGCCTATTAATAACACACAATGCCTTCGCTTTGGTAGCCAAAATATATAATATTTTTAGACTGTGGAAGGGGTGGGGAGGAAGTGGGAAGTGGGAAGTGGTAATGGAGGAGTGGTAATCCGAGTGCCATTGTTTCCCATCAAGGGTGCAAGCGGCAGCCTCCACCGCCGCAGCAATGATCCGGCCACACCCCAAAGCTCGAATTTTACATAGAACGAAATTAATTTTAAATTATGCATGACCAAGAGCAAGTGGAGTGACGGAGCGCTTGATAACCACCAGGGATTTCGAAATTTTCACCTGGCCACATTAACCCAGTATGCGACGTTGGGGGTTTGAATTGAGGCTGAAGCTGGCGCTGGCGCTGGGGCTGGGATTGGGTTTGGAATTGGGGTGGTGACTGCGGGCGGCGCCTTCTGAGTATCTGCGCTCGCAGTGAATTAAATTCGTAGAGGCGAAACTTAAAGACAACGCCCCCTGCCCGACCCAGGAAGTGCACTATAAGCAGCGGCAACACCAACAACAAGGACAACAACAACAAGGACAACATGCAGAGCAAAGAGAATGGCGGTGGCAAAGGTTTTACGAGTGGCGAGTTTTTTGCATTTATTGAGTAATAAAATCGTAAATTTTCCGTGCCATGTTACAAGTGAATAGCGTTCCTCCTGCCCATTCCCGTAGCCCCCATCCATTCAGCGATTCACCCACTCGTTCCGACGCCCAGTCAGTCAACTTCCCCCTGCCCCCAGCCCCCAGCCCCCCGCCACTTTTCGCCGCGGGCATTGCAATTGTTGGCCATTCAACAAGCGCTCGCAAAATTCTGTACCCTGTCTCTGGCTCTGGCTCTGGCCATGGCTCCGGATCCGGCTATGGCTCTGGCTCTGGCTATGGCTCTGGCTCTGGCTCTTACTTTGACTCTGGCCATGGCTTTGGCGCTCGCTCTGGCTGACTGCTTTGGCTATTGCCACAGGTGCCTCGTGCCCCGTGTCTCGTGTCTCGTGTCCCTTGGCCGCCGCCCCGTCCTGTTGAATGCCGCTTGCTGGCTGGCAGCTGCCTGGTTGCCACTATCTAACGAGGCATGGCCGTCTCATCGTGGGTAGTCCTTCTATTCGCAGCGCGATTCCTTTGTGTGCCATTGTCGAAAATTGAATTTCAAATTATTTTCACAGCTCTCACTCGACTTGGTTTTAGGCCACGCCCCCTAACTGACACTGAGCCATCGTCATCGCAAGCACCAGCACCAGGACCAGCACCTGCACCACCGCCAACGTCAAAACCATTGCCATCACCATCGTCATTGCCATAGACCTCACAGGGCTCTCTAGCCTCTTGTCTCAGTTGTCCGTAGTCCGTGGTCCGTGGTCCGTAGTCCGTGGTCCGTAGTCTGCAGTCTCTGTATAATCGCAGCTTTATTAATTTTTTATCGCCTACTTGTGCGGCTATTTTTTGCATTTTTATTGGAAATTAAAAATGTTAATGTCTCGAGCGTGTCCATCTCGGTATTCGTCTCCAGTTACCACGTCCGCCCTCACACTTGAGTCCGTATCCGTCTCCGTCATCGCTTTTACTTTCAGCTGTCTTCCTGAAGCACCCCCTTCCCCTTTGTCCCTCTATCTCACTTGCCCTCTTCCCCGCGCCTGTCACTAGTCCAAGTTCGGGTGCTTCTCTCACACATTTAACGCTATTTTAATTTGTACTCAAAAATGTATAAAAGTTACTTACTTCGACTTCTTGGCTCTGGCCTGGCTATGGCCTGGCTATGGCCTGGCTCTCTGGCTTAATAAAGTCACTGGCCGCTTTGATCTTGGCCCAGTCCACTGGGACTCTCTGGCATCTCTGTCTTCATCTTCATCTCATCTTCATCCTCATCTTCATCCTCATCCTCATCTTCGTCTTCATCCCCCTCTCCATCCCCATCCCCATCGCCACGGCCATCGCTTTTTATGCACTGAGCTGTTAATGATGTGGCAAATTATTATGGCAACTGTCGATTGCCGAATGTCGACAGTTTGAAAGTTCGAGTATTCAACAGGGAACGCCGCATCGCATTGGGTGGTGGTGGGGAGGGCGGAGCAGACAACGCAAATGGATGGGGCGGGGAAACGGACGAGAGATGGTGGGGGAGGGGGGGCTTGGGGGCTATTGGAATGTATTCAAGTTGAATGGACATTGGTTTTTGGGGCTTCTGCTTGGCCATTTGATTGGCCTTCTTGGCCGCGTTTATTGTAAAGTTTTTGGCATCTTGGCAAGCGTCTCATTTCCTGGCCGGCGGGTGCAGTTGTCGAGTCCATAAATTGCCGACCACATGTCGCGGCCATAACATTTCGTTCTTGGCCCAAACAATTTGCCAAATTACCCAACGTATATTTATTCTCTCTCTTTTTATTTTTGTGGCCAAAGGCTTTTATATTAATAAAAACGAGTGGAGGCCGGAATAATACAAAACTTTGTCGCACAGCAGATGCTCTTCCGCTGGCAGCGATCCGAATGATAATCGCCTGCCCTTCCAATAGACCGGGAAACCGCGTGCCCGACTCCTCGCGTAGTCGGGAATACCCCAAATACTCTACGGTGTTAACATTTCGTGCATTTTTGATTTGCGTGCCAAGTTGGCGGTGACGGGCTTATAATTTCTTGACAAAGGTGCATATAATTTGCACAGCTTTTAGCTAGCAACGCTGCTAAGCACGGCCAGTCACGTGCCAATCCCGATCCCAATCCCAATCCCAGCCCCAATCCCAACCCCAATCCGAAACCGAAACCAAAACCGAGTCCCGGCCCAAGCCCCTATCCCGCCGCTGGTCCCCTTTTCGCTTAGACGCCAGAGCCCGCCCAAGGCTCGAACTCCAAGCACAGCTCCGGCTTTGGCCTTAGCTGTGTCCCAGGCCTGTCAGACCTGCTATCCGAGTCAAGGCAAAGGCGCAAAACAAAAGTCAAATGTCATGTTTATGTCATGTTACCTTCTTTCCATACCTCGTGCACTTCTACCGACCGCTAGAGGGTATGCACGAGCCATAGAAAGAACTCGGGACTGACATCCTTTTTGGATTCCCCTTGTATTCAAGTGCTGGTAATACTTTCCAAGTTTCAGATGTTTTACTATGATCGATACTTGACATCACAGGACCCTTGAAAGGGAAGGGAACTTAAGATTTACTTCTTGCTGACTTATGGTTATCTACTGTTTATAGGGTATCCTTTACGCTGGGCCAACTCTCGGGTCGCACTCTTAATTCTTCTGCCTTTGCGCTTTATTTCAATTCTTCCTTTGTTTCCGTCTATCTGTGCGTTTACGTTTGCGTTTTGCGTTTTGCGTTTTGCGTTTTACGTTTCTTTTCTGTTTGCTTCAAAATATTTCACTTACTCTGACATTCGCCCAGCCGCTGATAAACTTGAGTAACAAGACCCAATCCCTCAAATCCCCCCCTCTCTCTCACTCTCTCTCTCTCTTACACCCTACCACTGACTTGTTGTGCTCTCTGTCGGGCTAAGCATCCGTCCGTTCCGTTGGCTCCCACACGTCGCTTTTATGACATTTACTTTTATGACAGGTATTTGTGCGGCCCTTCCTTATGCAAGCGTGAAACCAGCTAAAATATTAATTTGCTATTTTATTGCGTATACGCCGCGTGGGTTGCTGTTTGATTTACGGGCCAGAGCCGGAATGCGGCACGCAGCGTGCCAACTGCCAACTGCCAACTGCCAAGTGCCAAGTGCCAAGCGCCAAGCGCCAAGTGTCAAAGGGCATGCTGCCGCATGCTCAGTCGACGATCTCGAAGAGGCGACTCCGAGCTTCGAATCAAACGGATTTGTACTTATCGGTCTGACTGCAACAGATGCAATTGGCGGGCTGTCGAAAATCGGGTAGCTGGAATCAGGACTGAAACTGAATGCCTAATCCTTCAGATGGAACACAAAATGACTGAGGAGAGCCACAATGAAAATGAAAAGGAAAATGAAAAGGAAAATGAAAAGGAAAATGAAAATGAAAATTAAACTAAATGCCCGTCTGTTCATTTTGTGCTGAAGATAAGCAGCAGCGCAGTAAAAGGAATTAATTCAGTTAAAAGTTTCACATTAGGAGGTGGAGGAGGAGGAGGAGGGGGAGCGAAAGGTGGATAGAGCCCAAAAAAGAGGAAAACGGAAAATGGGAAAAAAGGGAAAAAGGGACAACAAAAACTGAAACAACAATGAAAAATAAAGGAGTTGCAAAGTTGGAGAACGTTGGGAAATGTTGGAAAACTTTTTAAATATGCTCGTGTCTGCTCGCTGGCTTTTCCTTTGGCTCCTTTGGTTCCTTTGGCTCTGCCAGTTTTCAGTTTTCAGTCTTCAGTACTTTATTCTCTGTAGTCGCTACCCAGTTTCCAGCTCCCAGTTCCCAGTTCCCGGTTCCCGGCTCCTAGCTCCTGGCTCCTTTTGGGTCTCAGCTCTAGGTTCTTGGGGCCCAGCTCTCAGCTCTCGGCTCTCATCTCTCCGTTTTTTTTTTGCCTTGTTTTCGAGAACTGCAGCAAAACAAATTGCAAATTAAGAACTAATTGGCTTACAGTACCTAAAGCAGCCATTAAAAGGCGAGCAGGACAAAGGTGAGGCAACTTAAAAGCCGCTTTCCCGCTTTCACTTTAAACTTTGTGGCAACTTTAGTGGCCGAAGATCACAGGGCAGAAATCAAATAAAATCAAATTGAAAATGAGAATGAGAATGAAAACGAAAACAGGAGTACGGACAAGGAGAAGCAGAGGAAGAAAAAGAAGAGAAGGAGAAGGATGAGAGGGGAAGTAAAAGAAACTTAAATGAAATAAAGATAAGCCAAGGAGTCAAACTGAGCAAAAAATGAGGAAGCCGAAGGAAAGGAGACTCGAAACGAAACGAATTGTGCTCCAAAGGAATCAAATAGGTGTGAAGGAACAATAAAAAGCGCCAAGCCCGAACAACAAATCCTTCACGGCTTCTCCAACTGGCGTACTCAAAGTGTTGTTGTATATAATTAAAGAGGAAGCAACAACAGCGGGACGCCAGGACGCCAGGACGCCAGGACGCCAGGACGCCAGGACGCCAGGACGCCAGGACGCCTGGAGGCCAGGAGGCCCGGATACCGGGCAACTGGAATACCAAGATGCCGGGAGAGCAGGACGGTGGGATGCCTAGGACTTTCAAGGATGGCAAGGACTTCATAGGGACAACTGCAAAGGGCCAAGACTTTTAACTTGGCTTTCACTTGGCCAATTGTTGTTGCCGTATTTGCCTTTGCGCTTCGTTTGCTTCCTTCTTTGAATCCCTTTTCAATTATTTAGATAATTATTTGCACATTTACAAGTTGCCCGTCAAGGGTCTGAAGGTCTGAGGGTCCTGCATTCAGTCCTTTTAATCCTGCCACCGCTTCAGCTATCACCTGGCATAACAATACTTATAAGCCGCGTGTGCCGCATGCGTTAGCCGTTAACTGTTACCCGTTACCCGTTACCCGTTACCCGTTACCCGTTAACCGTACCCGTCCCGTGCTCGTCAACCGTCAGCCTTCAACCGTCAACCGTCAACCGTTACCAGTTAACCGTTACCCGTTAACCATTAACCATTAACCGTTAAGAGTCAAGTGCGAAGTACCAAGCGTCACTTGACGCTTCTTTCATTTACTTAATTTATGCAATTAATTTACACTTAAGCATATCACGCGCCCCCGCATCCCCACCGTTGTCCTCGTCCCGCCCGTCGCCCCACACTTAACCTGCCAGCTTATTATGAACTCCAAATAAATATACATAAAATCAGGGGGCTGTAAAAATGAGGGGAGGCAACATCAACATCAACAGCAACAGCAACAGCAACAACAACAGCAGCAGCAGCAGCCGTCGCCGCGATAAGCGCTGTCACCGGTCTGAGCGTCAGCAATCAATGCAAACAGCGTTGTAATCGCATTGACCAGGACAACAACAAGACGAACAACAATGACAACAGCAACAGCGACAGCAGCAGCAGCAGCAGCAGCAGCGACGGAAGCAGCAGCAGCAGCAACAAATGCAACAAGAAGGGAAAGACAACGAAAGCATAAGTAGTAACAGCAACAACAACAAGAACAGTAACAACAACAACAACAACAACAACGGCAACAACAACTACGACAACAATGGCTACAGCTCCCGCAAGAGCAGCGAGACAGAACAGCAACATCAACAGCAGCAGCAGCAGCAGCAGCATCACTTGGGAATATTCATTCGCATTGCTGTTGACGGCAACAAAGGCGACAGCAACAACAACAACAACAGCAGCAGCAACAACAACAACAACAAAGGCTTAAATAAATACAATTAAACATCTTATTGACTTTTGTTTTAACTGCTCTCCTGACATTCAGCATTTCAAGATGAGGTTGCGGTGACAGCCAATAAACAAAAGATGCACGCCAGGAGCCACTGGCAGCTTTATGATTGTCCTTGTCACTTGCAATGCAGGACAATTTAATTGTAATTATGTAGTTCAATTGAGTGCGGATTATGTATCAGTTAGATTAAAGCGCTACACATATAAAGTAACCAAATAATCAAAGCACTGGGAGCTCGCCTCTGAGGGGGCTCTGGATGCGGGGCTCACTTCGAGTCCCTGCGAGAGGATTGAAAATTTTGTAAACATTTTCAGATTCAGATGATTTTGCATGTAAATCGATTCGAGAATGTTGCGCAGTGGAATGTGGGCAAAGCGATGGCCACGTAATGAAGGCCCTGCTGGAATTTCCAACCAGAAACCAGAACCCAGAACCCGGAACCCGGAACCCCGAATCCAGGGCTCCGATGTCGGATACCCTGGCCAGGTCCCCGGGGGCTCGTTGCACCCACAGCATTAAAGGAGAAGCGCATTAAAATTGCAGCAGCTCATGTTGAGCAATTTTTGTGGAGTCGCAGTCGGAGGCTAAAATTCGCCTGCCCCTGATGCCAGTGGGATGCGAGCAGTTAGTAAATGGCTGGTGGGAGGGCGGGGGGATGGGGCAGCTTCAAAGTGGGTGGCGGCAAAGTAATCACAGCAATGGCTTTTGTGTTATTTTATTTGCAATGCAAAGTTTTGAGCTTTTGGCTGTTGGGCAGTTTTTAAAAATTAACACACAACAAGTGTAACACTCCTACTCGTACGCACACACACACACACACACACTCACACACACACAGATGCAGTCACCTACAAGCGCTTAAAACACACATGCTCCCAATCACAGCAGAAGCAAGCGCTGGCAGCACTTCCGGGATATCCTTTTGGAAGTGAGGCTGCAGCTGCAGCTGCCCCTTTATAATAATTCTATTGTTTTTTTTGGATTTTCATTTTTGATTTTAATTTTTGAGTTTTTTTTGCTTTTTTTTTGGCTATTTTTTTTTTGTGTGTTTTATGCCTTTTTTTAGCTTTTGAGTATTTGAGCTTTGCAGTTTGTGAGCTCTCGAGTTTTCTTGCCTTTTTTCAGGCTGCTGGCAGGGCAAACATTTGAAAACTTTTCACATTTACATCCAGTGGTGTGTTAGAGCATTTTATTAAATTATTACAGAGACTCGCACCACTGGAGCTGGGGCAGGCCCCCGGGTGGAGGAATGGGCCTCCGGTTGCTGGGACTGCTGGACTGCTGGACCAATGGACCGCTGGACCGCATAAATTTCCATGGCCCGGAGTCGGCGACTGCAAATGAGCCACACGAGTCGCACTTTTGGGGTCAGCTCGGCTCGGGCGAGTGCGAGTGCGACTCCGGCCATTTAAATGGTGACCCTTTCGCCGCACGCATAACAATGCGAGGGACAGTCGGGGCACGGGTGCGACCATGGACGCGACGGGGATGTGGACACAGGGCGTAAGGGGGGCTTGTGAGATGGAGCCAGGACATCAGTCAAGCCGACTTGCTTAATTAATTATGTCGTCTTTCAGTTTAAAGGCGTTTAAGCAGAGGACGCTTCTTGAAAAATGCCATTGCCGCATGCCGCATGCCGCGTGCCGCATGCCGACAATGAAAAACGCGACCGCAGTGCCAACAGCATCAGCAACAGCAGCAACAGCAGCAACAGCAGCAACAGCAGCGACAACACTAACAACAGTAACTATGCAACTGACTGACTAACTGCCGCCGAGTGACCCAAATTATTCACGATGAGCCTGACGTTCGCTGTGAGTGGAGGTTGCTGGATGGGTGGGTGGATGGGTGACTGAATAGCTGACTGAATGGGTGACCGGGTGACTGGGAGACTGGCTGACTGGATGACTGGGCTGGTGGGTGGAAGGGGGGCGAATGGCTGGATGAAATGATGGGGTTGATGAGTTGATGGCGGCAACGTCAGCGCCGCTTCGCATTGTATGAATAATTTTCAGCGCGTTTTTCTGACAGCACCAAAAGGACGAAGCGTATGCAAGAAATTCCTTCGGCTCCTCCATTTCGCTATAGTCAAGTCAAAAAGTACACAAAGGACCAGTGGCAAGGACATTATGACCTGGCCAAAGTTTGTTAACTCTCTGCGACACGCTGGCCGCGAGAGTTCATCAATAGAGTAGTTAAAACCCTTCGTGTCCTTTCCCAGGAATCGTTTAGCATTAATGCACCTTAAATAAACTGCCGCCCGATCGCAGGGCGTATACTTGATATTCTTTCAGTTGCCACCAGTGCGCTCCCATCCCTCCTATGCCCCATTTGCCTATCTATGAAAGCGAGTGCGTTTTTTGAGCCGCATTCTGTGCAACTTCAAACGGCACGCAAAGCATTTTGATTAGGCGCAGTCCCGAAGCGCGTTTCATTTTTGGCTTTGGATGTACGCGGCGTATACGCAATGCGAACTTTGAACTGAAAGCATAGCCATCAATCCTTTGGCTGACGTTAGGTAGTTACCCCCTTCTGGTGTGCACAACCCGCCCCATCACTTGCCCGTTGTGCCCCTCCCTGCCAACCCACCTTCCCACCTTTCCACCCTTCCGCTCTTCCGCTCTTCCGCTCTTCCCCTCTGCCCCCTCAGCCCCTCAGCCCCTGTCTCTATCACACTTCTGGGCTTCTTCTAAGCGCTTTGACATTTTAAAAGCATTTTTATGTTGTTTGAGTGAATTTTGCGGCTTGCATTTGTGTGTTTCTGTGTGTGCGTGTGCGTGTGTGCGTGTGTGCGTGTGTATGTGTGTGCAGATGTAAATGTGAATAGCTTCAGCCCTCTTACAGCTACGGTAGCCTTTTTGTTCTCGTTAGTAGCTGCAGCATTCACTTGGCTGTTGTTGTTGTCGTTGTTGTTGTTGTTGTTGGACTTCCTCTGCCGCTTTCATACACTTTGACGTTTTCTAAACGTTTTCCCTTTTTGTTTGCTTTTGTTTTAATTATTCGCAGTTGTTTAAGCCATTTAATAGCTATTTATTTTCCATGTTAATTATGAATTTCGAGCCAGAGAGAAAAAAATGCGATGAAACTTGATGACGAGGTGCATTAACAACTAATTTCTGTGGCAAAAACTTGCATTTTTTTCCTTTTGCCTTTTGCAGCCTTTGCCTATTCGTAATGTACGCACACACACACACACGCCCACCCACATGCACACATATCATGTGATCAAAATTAATTGTATCAGACATAATTACATTCGAGTATATTTTAAATTAATTAAGAACCATCAACAACAGCGCCAACCACGAAGTGGTTTGGGTTGTGGGTTTTGGAAGCAACCGCAACCATACATATGAGCAGTCATTGGGTGGCTTGGGGCAGGACACGGAGTGTGTGTGTGTGTGCGTGTGTGTGCAGTTGTTGTGGCTGCGTTTGTGTAATTGAAACTTAAACTGTGCTTTCTTTTCTGCTCCTAATAATAATTGCCTTCGTTTGGAACTGCACGAGAATCCCATTTCCTGGAATCTCAGCTTGCCAAGGCAAAATCCAAGGATTTGAATATAAAATTAACAGCCGATGATGACTGTTCACCAGGACAAAGCAGATGCAAATGTAAGCAAAGGCTCTCCCTCGCCTGAAGCCAGCTACCAGAGCTTACCCATTTCTGCACTTGCCCCCAGTCCTGGGTTGAGAGTCGGTGGAAATTTCAATCGAATTATTGATGCAACATTTTGATGCAATCGATCGGTGGCATTTGCAGTACGAGTCCTTCCTGAATATTCCTTGTTTGGACTTTCAGTTTTCATGTTTTTACTTTCTCGAAGTCTGTTTCAGTTCGTCCCGATTGTCTGTGCTCGCAAAGTTGTCCTCTTTTCCGGGCTTCTCCTTCATTTTGCAGCTGCCCCACGTTGGGGCATCTTCCGTCAGAGCTTCGATCGCAGGGCAGCTCACGGCAATCAATGGCAGCCCACAGATTTTATTTCGTTGTGGGTGGTGGGTCGATGCATTGGAAGAGTGTGTGTAAATGTGCGCATATATCGGTGGGGCATGGCTCCCGCTTCACCCACTTTCAGAGAGCGTATGCCATTTATTAAGCGCCTGCTATCAGTTTCCAGCTCCCAGAATCACCTCCCCGCAGCGGTGCAAAATACTTTTGAAACTTTTACTAAACTAAACTAAACTAAAATGACGCGGTCGCTTTTGAGGCGATTGTCGGTGAGGGGGGACGGGGGACGGGGGACGGGGGGAGGGGCTTTGGGTAGCTGTGTTTGGGGGTCAAGGGTTACGGATTCCGGGCTGTGGGTTCCGGGCTCGATTTAGTGGGTTGCGGGCTGTCAGGCCACCGACCCACCCGTTAAGGGTGTCTGGGCGTTGCAGGTCTGTGGGGTTGTTGGTTGTGGGCTGTGGACAGGAGGTTAGAGGGATCAAACTGGAGGTCAGTTGGCGTCTTGCGACTCGACGCTTTCGCTTGCATGCACTTTGCACACTTTCCACTTTCCACTTTCTGCCGCTGAGTTCCAGCGCTTGTTTGACGGTCAAAAGTCAACTCGAAGTCGAGTTCACTTCAAGTTGAATTTGTTTGCTGCATGGGGCCAAGTGTGCTCGAGGGGCCAGAGGCGCAGAGGAACAGAGGTGGAGCCACAACAGTGACTATAGGGAATCGCTTGTTTGTTGGTGGGTTGATGGGTTGGTGGGTTGATGGGCTGGTGGGTTGGTGGGTGGCTGGGTTGCTGGGTTGCTGGGCGCCGCTCGGTGATTCATTGCTTTGACGCTTTGACTTCTATGCGCTTGGCTGTTGTGGCTGTTGCAGTCGCTCTATGTCCTGTGTATCCTGTGCACTGTACACTTCATACACTACTCTACACTGTAAGCTACTTCTTCTTCTTCTTCTTCTTTATGTGTGTCCTAGTTGCGTGCCAGTTGTTGCTTTCGTTTTCAGCGTATTTTCCTTTCGCTTCCTTTGTTGCTTCACAACTTCCCATCGCAGCCAGCCCCGCCCCGACCCGCCCCGCCCCGCCCCTTTCCCTTCTCATTACACAGACACGTCGCACTCAATTCGGTTTAAAGTTGCATTTGCAACATCCTCAGTCAAATTATGACTCAATTTCTTGGAATTTTTATGCTTCTTTCATGCCATTGTCAAAAAGCCAACGCTACAGCAATAATAGCAGCGACAACAACATCAACAACAACAACAACAACTACAACAACAACAATTGCCTGTCACGCACAACAAATATCCAGAAAATATGTTTTAATATAAGTTTCTGGGTAGCTCAAAGAGCAACCCAGCAACTACGAAGCTCAACAACGCGACGACTCGGCGACTCGGCGGCTCGGCGACTCCTTGAAGCCCCCGCGGGCAGCCCCTCTGGCCGGGGGCTTGGTGGCGGGGCCACCCTTAAACTTTTGAGCAACTCTAATAATATTAAGCGTATAGCATAAATATTTAAATTTCATTGTCACTCGCACTACGGCGCCCCGCATTTTTATGCAAATAACGCTGCAATTTATTTGGTTTTGTCACGAATGAAGCCGGTCGAGGGGTGCCAGAGGTGCCACAGGAGGCGGGAGGAGACAGGAGGAGCGGCCGTCCGCAGTGAGCGGTCGTGGTGAGCGGCCCCAAGCTCGGCCCGGCCGGAAATATTAACAAACATAATAATATCTACGTATACCCTGGAGTATGGAAGAGTCTATGATTTTATAGGGCCGTGGGGAATCCTTGCATGGTTCTGTCCTTGACAGAAATTGACAGAACGTCGCTATAGAGTAGAAAAGGCATTCCTTCATATCTCTAGCAGGTGAACTGACCGAGACAAGCTCCACTTGAAGGATATATCCAGGAGTTATCCAAAGTGACAGTAGAGGAAAGGACTTTTTCATCGAGTGGATTCTAAGATTACCAGATGTCAGCTGCCCATTGGATTGAAGTCCAATTTCAGGCATAAATGGAATCACGTTCACTATTGGCCACCGACATCGAACAGGCAGCAAAAATGAGAGTCACCCCCCATCGTCAGTCACCTTGTCCTGCGAGTGGCGCCATCTCATTAAGTTAATTAAGTTGAAGCGGATTAGAGGGTATTAGGCTGCCGGAATAGTTGACTCCCATTTTATAGGGCACATTTGGTTCGGTGTGATTGGCGGCTGCGCCCCTGATTCGAGTCTTTTGGCAGCCATTTGGTAAAAACAAAAGGGTCCGAGGTCCGAGCAGTGGGGGGTCTGGGCCTGGTCGTTGAGCGACCACAAAGTTGATGGGGCCAACCAAATGAAAACATCAAATGGCTTGTTTGGCTTTAGTTTTCCCTTTCCCTTTCCCTTTCTCTTTCCCTTTCTCTTTCCCTTTTCATTCGTCCCAAACACCCCGCCCTCCCCTTTGTTACCATTCCATCTGTTACTTGGCCATTGGCATTGCCTATTCTTTTGCCAGGTGGGACGCTGGTTTGTGTCTGGCTGATAACTTGGCAACTTGTGTTTGTCTATGGATTCCATTCGGCTCTCCGCATTTCTTTTGGGTTTTCTATTTGTGTATGCCTGTGTGCATGTGTGTGTGTGTGTGTTTGTGTGGGTATGTATATATATGTATGTGGGTTTTTTTCGGCTGCTCAAATTATGCCGAGGACGACGACCGCCAAATGGCAGCGAAGACAAACAAAACACACGAGCAACGACATGGAGTTGGACATGGACACGGACACGGACACGGACACAGACACGGACACGAATACAAGTACAAGCACGGACATGGACACGGACATGGACATGGACAGGGATTGGGACACGAACACGGACGCGGGCACGGGCACGGGCACGGACGAGGACACGGACACGGACAATTGGGGAACGTGAGCGGCGCGACATGCCAAAATCGAAAGTAGGCAACATCAACATCAATTGTGGGCGGGGCGCGGCACAACACGGCGCCAAATGGTGGCAAAAAGAAATGAACTGAAATAAATTGTACGTTTCCTGAGCAATTTCCATGCCCCACAACCGGCAACTGGCAACTGGCAACCGGCAACTGGCAACTGGCAACCGGCAACTGGCAACCGGCAACTGGCAACTGGCAACTGGCAACTGGCACTGCGATTGTGGAGTGGCCACAGTTGGTGCCATTGTCCTCGGTGGTTGTCCTTGTTGTCGCTGTTACTGCTGCCACCTCTGCCACTACTGCTGCCACTGCTGCTGTTGGCAGGGCATTAAATAAAACGTCAGCTCCAACAATGCTAAAAGTGCTAGCAATCAAATAAATTCAAACGTGACCAAAAATATCCACATATTATCCACTTTTGTTAGACGGGCAGTCGGGCAGTCGGGAGCGGCGACGGCGGCGGACCAGCCGAAAGCGGCCCCAGCCAAGTGGTTAAGCCGCAGCACAGTCATGGCCGGAATATTGCCGGTTTGGATCCTGCACTCCGTTTCCCGGCTTCCTCACTGCAATTACATCTATTTTTGGGCAGATTTGCGACGCGTCATAAATTTCGTGAACTCCGGCTGCAGCTCAGACATCATCATCAGCAATAAGGGTCTAGACGCAGTGCTCTAAGGTGGCGGCCAGACGAGCGATCCATTGAGAACATAATCATAATTGAAATATGGGAATATGTTGAGTGTTCCCAGGCAAATTATGACTGCCAACTCCTCGTAGCGCCAATGCAGCGCTGCAGACACTCCCAGCCCAGGGCCAAGGGGGTGACTGAGACTCGGCTATACCCTAACCCATGAGCTGGCCCAACTATCGGGAGGGCTGTTGGGAGGGAGAGACACTTTCGGTTACTTTCCGCCCATCCGAGTGCTGCGAATGTCCTGCAGAGTATTCACAATTCGATTGCGATTGCGATTGCGGTTGCGATTACACTCCGAATCCTCGAGACTTTTGGCAACCAATGTATTTGGTTGGCTGGGGTTCCATTGTCCTTTTTTATTTTTAGCCGTCGCGCACAGTTGCATTAAATTAAGCGCATAAAAACGAGACAGCGTGACACATTAAATATATGCATAGGGAAATTTCTGTATTAACGGGCGGGGATGCCCCTGAAAATATGCAACAGATTTGCCGAGCGTCGGGCGACCGTCAGCCGACAGCCGACAGCCGGCAGCCGGCAGCCGGCAACTTGCAACCAGCAGTTGGCAGGCGGCTGGCGGCAGGCGGGAGTGAGGCAGCTACGTGATGCAGCGCAAAGCTTTGGCATTTTAATTTGATAAAATAATATTTACCATGCTAATGGCTACATTTCACAACAGCAACAGCAGCAACAGCAACAGCAACAGCAGCAACAATGGCAGCAACAACAGCAACACAAACAACAACAAACAATGGCAATGCGAATTTTAGTGTAAATTTTGGAGTACTTCAAATCGGATTTACTTATTCGTGAGCGTCGTGCCAGGATGCGCCTCATGCGGCTTTATCCTCCACAGGAGCAACAGCAGCAGCAGCAACTAGAATAACAACAGCTATGCATCACTCCACTTTCAGCCACCCAACCACCCAACCACCCAACCACCCAACCACCCAACCACCTAACCACCCAAACCACCTAACCAGCAACGTCCCACCCAATCATCTAACCATCCAACATCCTGCCCTCCTGCCCTCCAGCCATTCAGCCATTCAGCTATCCAGTCAGTGTGGTTCACTCCTTTCCACCTATCGGGCTGGTCGCCTGTTTTGAGGCCAGTGGATAAAAGGATTAAGCGCTAAAAGCATGAATTTAATCTCTACAAATGTCGCTCCGCCTTACATTCGTTTCGGAATACCAGCAACAGTTGCAGCTTTAACCGGGATTGTATTCATTAGCAGCTGCTGGACGGGGCGACGCGCAGAATGACGAAGATAGAGACGGTGTGGAGAAGGTGGGAGAAGGTGGGAGAGAGGGAAGAGTGGGGAGAGGAAGGAACGAGGTATAAACAGTCTGTGCAGGTGGCAAGACAAAAGCGACCGTCTCCATGCGGCAAATTATATTTTGTAGCGCTGATAAAAATCATTTAATGACAAGACGCGCGCGCCATACAATTAAGTCGTTTAATTTAAATGAGATTAATCATAATTACTAAGCAGTAAACGGCGAATGAAGAGTGGAGAGCGGAGAGCGCAGAGAGAGAGGAGGATGTGGGAAGTTGCCACGAAAGTGGAAAGTAAGTAAATTGCGGGGAATGTTGATTTTATGTTTTTATGTATTGGAATTTTATGGCTTTGCCTCCCCTCCTCTATGAGTGTGTGTGTGTGTGTGTGTGTGTGTGTGGGAGTGTGTTTGTGTGTGTCTGTGTTTGTGTGTGCTCGTGCGTGTGAACATACAACAGCTGCCACTGGCACTGATTGACTCCGCTGCCTCCGCCATTTGAATCATCATGTGTGCCGCTGTGGCTGTAAGTGCCACAAGCTCCCCCCACTTCCCCCCACTCCGCCGCACTTGCCCCGCGCGCACTTGAAGTGCAGCTGGCAGTTAATTTAAGCGCAGGCCACACAAAATTAACCTAATGTTGGCACTAGAGCCGCGTCGCTGAATTAGAATGAGGCAATGGCAAAGCGGCAGCCAAATGAGTGCCATGCCGCATACCCTAACTGCAGGAGCATTAACTAGCTGAAGGAAAGTATGTCCTTGGCGCAATCAAATTAACTTGACGACATGGGGACACAAGTTGTTCCTTCGTAGTAGCCTCTGTTGGACTTATTAGAATCTTTAATGGGCAGCAGCATTACGACCAAGTCTATGGGCTACCTATGGGCTTGATGACTACCAATATCCTGCCAAGGGACATATGCCAGTTATCCTGCTTGGCCGGAGATGCCTACCTTACAATTTGTGGCTGCATGATCGGATCCTATGAAGTAGCTGCGAGGACCTGAGGCTTAAGTGCAGGCCAAGGAAATCTGTGGGCGGAGAAACTCTCCTGCTGTCTGTGGTCCTCCTTCAGCTGCAGATACAAATGTATCTAAGCTCTCGGCTTTGAGGCTGTCGTAAGTTGTTTCGCTGATTAAAAACTAATTAGCTGCCTTGTCTAGGAGATTCAGTGAACTGTCTCATCCATGGAGACTTTCTAACTTCTCTGTTAGTGTATAAAATATTCGTGTTTGACAGGCTCTATGCTCCTTGCCATGCTGCTCCAGCCAGTCGCTGGCTCTGTCGCTGGCCTTGGCGTCGGTGCTGGCGTTGACGTTGGCTTTCGTGTTCGCATTGGCGTTGGTGTTGGCGTTGCTTTGGCCGCAGCAATGCAATTTATGAAAAATAATTTAAATATCAAAAGGCTTTCGTTTTAATTACGCGCAATACAAAAGCAAAAGAAACATCAAATGGGAAAACGCAAAAGAAAAGCAACACCAAAAGCCGGCAATAGGCAGCAAAAGGCAGGGAAAGGCGGGGAGAGGCAGGGAAAGGCATTAAAAGTCAGAATCAGAGCCTCAGTTGGCAGCAAAGGCAGTGGCCAAGAGATGGAGCTAGAACTGCTGCTGGTTCTGGTGCCGTGTCTGAAACTGGTTCCAGTGCGGCTCCTGGAGGTGCCGCAAGAGGCGAAGACACTACTTTAATGTCGGAGCAGCCGCTTCCATGCCCGCTGCGTTTAAATAATTAATTAAGATTGATGCAGACTCATTTGTCTTACTGCGCCAAGGACGCGCGGGTTGAGCGCGGGCAGAGCTTCCTGGCTCCGGCAGGGGAGCGGCGAGTAGCGGCGTAGGATACTGCGGATGCCGAGGTTGCGCGGGGATGCGGCAACTCTGCTGGCTCTGGCGGTTGCGGGGCTATGGGGCTGTGGGGCTGTGGGGCTGTGGGGCAGTGGGGGCTGCGGAGCCTGCAAGCAGGATGTGAACGCCAGGCGCGCACTTTGCATTTTGCTTTTCAATTTATTTTGTTGATGCCGCTCGTGCTTTTTGTTTTCCCCGTTTCTGTGTTTATTGTGCGTGTGCGTGTGCGTGTGCGTGTGCGTGTGCCTGCGTGTGTGTGTGTGTGTCGGTGTTTGTTGTGTTTTATATCGAAAGATTTTGCATTAGTTTGCATTAAAATTTCACTTTGTTGTTTGGCGCTTTAAAGTCGGGAAAAGCCGAGCCAAGCCCACACCCAAAAGGCAGCGCCCGAATTGATGGCAGCGCCAAATGGACTGGCCAGGACAGAACGTTTTCGCCTACGCAGCAGCAGCAGCAGCAGCAGCAGCAGCAACACGAGATGCCTGACTTTGTAGCTTACTTCTGTCCAGCCCGCCACATAGCCACCTCGCCACTCCTCGCCACAAGCTCCACATCAACTATGCCCACTGCCTTTGCGCTCTTAAAGCCAAATGAAGCCTGGTGCATTGTTGGCTATAATTTCCATAGATTTGGCGCCACAGACAAAGTTGCATTTGCTGTAATTACTTTGTAATGCGAGCACCAAGCACCACCGAACACCAAACACCAAACATCGTCCGCCATTCACCAATTACCACCCACTAGCCACCAGCCACCAGCCAGCAGCCAGCAGCCACCAGACACCAGCCACCTGCAAGCGGCGGCTATGCGCCCACCACCAACGCCCACACTTGCCACGCATGAGGGCTTGTTGCCAATTCGGCGGATTACAATGCAAAATGAGTTTATAAACAATATATCCTCCATCCTGCACCCTCCACCCCTTACCCATTACCTATTACCCACTAACCACTGCCGTCTGCTGCACTGCGTCCTGCATCCTGCGTCCTGCGTCCTGCGCCAGACATCAGCAATTGGCAACGAGATAAAAATAATTGCGATTGACTGAGCGCAGGAAAAAACCGGGCGAGTGAAGGTTGAAAAAAGCGATCCGAACGGAAAATACCCTTAATAAGGTAATACTCTGAAGGGCATATGGGACCCCGCCCCGATATGATATGATCGATCATTGATCCTGAAAGCCGTTGCAATCGGCCTGCAGGGGCGCCGCAGTCCCCGCAGCCCGTCCGGGCTATAATCACATATGACGGCACTGAGAGGCGGTAATTGGGCGAGCGGCTTTTTATGCGAGTCGCTAACTTCTTGATTTTGCACATTCATTTATTTATTTAAATAATCCCATTTGCTGGTCGCCGAATGGCATATCAAAATTTAAATAATAATTAGTGGCGCGAAAATCGCTTTATGCGCAGCCCCGACCCAGCGGCTCTCAAATTGGCAAATGGCGTAAAAATAATGGCAAATAAAAGCATAAAATTAAAAACAAAAGCTGCTCTATGCTGTTTTTTCCACCTTTTAAATATGTGTGTTGTTTGCAGCAGCCTGTTTTTGCTCCTGCTGCTGCCGCTGCTGCTGCTGCTGCTGCTGCCACTGCTGCCACTGCTGCCGCTGCTGCTGCTAATGAAAACGAAATTAATTAATTTAAAACAACAATTGGCCGGCTGACTGCCTGGCTGGTTGGCTGTCAGGCTGGCTGGTTGGCTGGTTGGATGGCTGGCTGGTCGGTTGGGTCCTTCCCACCCGCGCCCGGGATACGTGAGCGGGCGGTAAACGCTTAGGGCACGACGTATGTGGCATGTATGAACTATATTCAATGATGAGCTGAGGTACACGAGGATACGGCACTTACATATGCGCGTGTGCGTGTGTATGTAAGTGTAAGTGTAAGTGTGTGTGTGCAATATAACAGGCGCGGCGCTGAGCAGGCGGGCTGCAGGGATGGGGAGGGATGGCGCCGGGTGAACGGACGATCGGGCGGGTGGCTGGATATTGGATATGCCCGTGGCTTGACTTTGAGTGTCATGTCATGCATATGTAATTATTCCATGGCCAACACAAGCGATTCACAAAGCAAATGTCGGCCAAATGTTTGCGCCATGTAAACATGCTTTGAGTGCGATTCACCTTCTTGTCGAGCTCATATTAAAACCCTATTCGCAAAAAGTTATCCAAACAGCGGTGCGAAGGCAGAAATTGTTGCATATTTTTTGGTCAACAATACCGAAGCGACAACGGGAGCAACGACGATGGCGACGGCTACGGCGGCGGCGACGACGACAAGGACAACAACGACGACGACAAGAAGAACAACGACGACAAGGACAACAACGAGGACAACAATGGCAACTACAAAGCACTGTCGTGGCAGCTAAAAGACCAAAAAGGCCACGTTCTTAGCCTGATTTACAGGTTGCCATGGCAAGTCAGCACCCAACTCATTGCGAAACCCATTGGCAGCGCTTGCTCCCATCCTCGAGAGCCCTAAAAAAAATTTGCATCACAAATGTGTCTTTTTCAGGTTGCTTGACTTTGCATAACCCCTTTCTGCATGTAAAACCCTCTCAAAGCAATAATTCGAGCCAGACCCAGGGCCCCGTGCCTGCGCCTGTGCCTGTGTCCGTGTCTGTGTCTGTGGGTGTGCCTGTGTCTGTGTATGTACATGTATCTATGACTGTGTCTGTGTCTTTGTCTGTGTCTGCGCCCGTGGAAGAATCTGCCGTGGGGTCTGGTACCCACTCTGGCGCTTAGCCTGAGTGCGAGTCCTTGCTCCGAGTCTGTGCCTGGTTGGGATGACTTTATTTCATATTTTCTCCCTGGCAACATTTGCGTACGATTTGCATTACAAAGCAAACGATGCGAGTTGTGCTTTTTATTGGCATACAAAATCTAATGTCATCCCCGTTCCCATCCTGTCCCTGTCCACATCACTTTGCCCCCCTCCCCCACCCGGGAGCCTTTACAAAATATTTAGCTGGCTAATTAACGAAAAAATTCTCATAAATAGTTTTTTAATCAAATCAAAAGACTGAAGTCAATAGACGATGCCCCCACTCGGTCCTTCCACTCAATCAATAAAATCTACAAAAGGGGCCAACAATTTGGCTAAAACTCTTGAAAGTCCTGTTCGTAAAATCGAGAAGCAAATTTTACAATTTCAATTAATTTGCATGCGGTCCTCGAAGGTTTATTTAAATCCATGCAGACACGCACGCACACACACACACACACACACGCACGCACGCAGCAGACAGACAAATATGTATATAAATATTAGAAATATTTATGAAAAATCTTTTGATGCCGATTTCATGGCAGAGAGCAATTTGGAGCTCTATTTGCTTTGTTTACCAAATCTATTTGCAATTTGTAAAATCAATTGCACATAGGCGGACACAGGCGGACACAGGCGGACACAGGCGGTCACGGGCGGTCACGGGCGGCATCGGGCGAGCGGCACTTGCAACTGCCACTGGTCACTGGAGCCAGAAAATGCATAAATATTTCTCAATGCAAATATGTAAAAAGAAGAATCCTTTATACAAGTGTGATTTATTGAGGTGCATATTCTATCCTGCAAAAAGCACTTGGCAAATTGCAGCAGCCACCGGAGATACGGGAGTTGTGCCTCTGTCAAAGAAATGACCATTCCTGAGAGTCCCAAAAAGAAATTACTCAGAAAAAAAAAAAATATATCTTCTGTGCTTTGATAGCTTCCTATTTCTATTTTTTTGTTTTTTGTTTTATTTTTTTTGTTATTTATATACACATACACACACATTTTTCCAAATTTACTTCCAGGGCAGTAAAAATAATCCGGGTATCATTCTTTAAGCACAAATCTTAAACTGCTTGTAAATAAACTGAGGCATAACTGAGTGGAAGACGAAGCCTTGAATGAGCCCCATAGGAGGCTCGAAGTGTAAGAGGCTTATACGAATAGTCGACGCATAGGATCCAGCTACCAAGGACGACATCTAGTGTCCATCTTAATTACCCCAGAAGAAGGAGTGCTATAAGGTAGGATCCCATGGCCTACCTTTTCCCAGTAGTGCTTCTTCTTAGTCTGCTTATAGACTACAGATTCCTTAAAACTAAATAAATATCTCAGCTATAAATAATATAGTAGGTAATCCTCCTATTATTCCGAGTAAAACATTCGAGCTGAATATAATAAAATTTCATGGAATTTACCTGCAATCGATTCCTTCCGCTGTGACTTTTATATTTTCGTAGTATTGGCCTGAAAGCAGGAAGAAAATGAAATTTTAAAATTCTGTTTGTTATCAAATATTTTGAGTGCTCCTAAAAATTATTCAATATTTGGGCTAAAAGTCGCCCAAGGGCATTTCCCTGACGGGCCACTCGCGGCGCTCAAAAGTAGGCAATAAAAATTAACAAACTTGAAACGCTTCATTAACTTGCAACTCGTTGACGCCGATCTGCGAGCGTGTGTGTGCATGTGTCAGTGCAAATAGTGTGTGTGCATGTTCTATGTGCACTTGAGCTTAATTGTTAGTCAAATTATGCAAAGTATTTCACATACACATGTAGCCACGTTTATGGCTGTCAAGTGTCCCCTTGGCCGACACTCTTTGTGATTATCTAAGCGTGTATGTTTGCGTGTGTGCGGACGTACGGATGTACGGATGTACGGATGTGCGGATGTGCGGATGTGTACATCCTCTTTATTGGCAGTGAAGCGCATTCGTATTTATAGAGCACACACACACACACACACACATATGCACACACATCCATTCGCTTCATTTGTTTAGACGCTGTCCAATGGTCTATGAAAATTTTCCAAAATGGCGTCGCGCGACTCGCTAAAAGTTTAGCATAATGACTATCTGGAGAGGGGGCTGCGGGGGAGTTGCAGAATAGTAAACAGCACTTACACTACCGCCACACCCACACACACACACTCACACAAACTTACACTTGCAATTCCACACACACACCCATACACACACCCATAC
This sequence comes from Zaprionus lineosus, assembly GCA_035044505.1. NCBI lineage: Eukaryota > Metazoa > Arthropoda > Insecta > Diptera > Drosophilidae > Zaprionus > Zaprionus lineosus. Next base: position 335,346 of record JAWNNX010000688.1, on the reverse strand, counting down.
ACACACACACTGCCATGCAAGTGGATCAATGAGCTTATCATATGCATTACACAAATACTTTTGTATATATTAAAGTACATGGAGAGTTTACGACATTTAAATGTCGCCTGGCGAATATCCCAAACACCCACACCCCCACACACCCACACACCCACACATCCAATCACCCATACAAGCAGCTCGACCTCCACAGCCCCCAGACAAGCTTCTCGATTTGATGTACACACACACATACATATATATATATATATATATATATAATATATATATATATAAATATATATATAAATACATGTCTGTAGAGATGTGTGAGTGTGCGTGTGTGTTTGTTTGACATTTAATTCCAATTGCCTTTACCTACAAATTGACATTTTATGCTACACACAAAATAGCAGCTAATACACTCGGGCCGTTCCCAGGACGATTTCCGCCCAACTTCCATACTTGCTATGGGAGAGCTCTCATGCAGGAAGTCATCAAGAAGGATCAAGCTTTTAGTATGACCGAAGCTGCAATCGCATTGATGAGCCCGTCAACTGCGAGTGCTTTCTATGCGAATTCGGCTGCCGGAACGCCCACGATTGGATTCGTGTCATTTGCCATTTCAAATTGTCTCTTTGTTTATGAATATGAAAAATGAAATAAAACTTGTACACATGCTGTGAGTTTTTTCCATCGGTCTGTCTCCTTTTTTGTGTTCGGTCTCTTTCCTTTCTCATACGCAGAGCTTACAATTTATGTATTGCAGGTTTTAATAGCTATAAAGCATTTCCATGTTACTGGAAGTATGTCCGGCAGCTCACCCTCTGCACAGCTCCGTTGCGAGGAACATGTGTATCCTTGCGGACAGCTTTATGCATTTTGAACATGCGCACCCATAAAAAAGGCTCCAAGATTGAGTATCGAGGATGGGATTTTGATTGTGATGGCCACTGTGACTGTAACTGTGACTATGAGTGCGACAGCGACTGTGACTGCAATTGCTGCCGCGATCGGCCGAGGGACTAACATAGTAATTAAATGTGTCTCTGGGGTGTCGCTAGGTCTCATCTTCCCTCCGCCCACTCACAGCCCGCCCCACACCCGCAACGTCCCCTGGTAATTCATTTGGCATTCCCGTTATTGTGACCGTTAATGTTATTAACTGAAGAACCATAATCACAGGACTTGGGTAACGTATTGATTAACTATGACGACCGGCAAAGTTTTAACATGCGCTACAAATGAACCAACAATTGTTATTTGCTCCTATTCGGCCATCCTCTTCCTCTCCCTCTCCCTCTCCCTCTTCTGCTCCCTGTCTATCTTCACACCCCTTACCCCTCGAGTTACTTTGCTCCTCCATTGCTTTGTGGAAATGGCTAACAATAAGGATAAATGTTTACAAGCAATAAAACTAGCAAAACAAATGATACGCACACACACTGACGCACTACACACGCCATACGCCACACACACACTCACACCCGGCCACACATATACACACACAGCTGCACACAGTCACACGCACTCATAATGATATATAGACCGCAAATGCTGCACACATTTACAAGCTGCACACGCAGACAATACAACAAAAGCTTTAATTGTTATTTTAATGATAAAAATGGAGACAAATTACATTTGGTAGCAAAGTGCCCTCCCCCCCTGCCCCACTCCCACTCCCACTTCCTACCCCACCCATACCATTTGACGCCCCCTCCCCACCAGCAATAAAAACTAATAACAAATAATAGCAACAGTTCATTGTTGTTGCCTTCGCCCCACCAGCCCTGTCCGCCCTCCGGCTCGTCCTTTCGCTGTCAATATTTGGGCCTAAATTGTGGGGATACTCCTTCCAGTTAGGCGCATGTGGGCCTCAGTTGCGAGACGAACCTACAAATCGACTCATTCGGCAGATTTATTGGTTTGCATTAACGCAAAAGGAAATCAATATTAACACAGAGAATATGTGTGCGTAGGTGTCCATATATGTGTGTATATGTGTGTGTGTGGGTGTGGGTGTGGGTGTCTAAGGATTAATGTGTACAGAGGCCCCCACAAAATGTATCTTTAAGATAGAAACATTTCCGATTGATTTGCTTAACCCAAATCGTACTCCAAGTGTGCAGGCTCAACGAGTGAAAATATGAAAATGGGAAATTTTGTAAATGAAAACTGCCAGAAGCTTCCAGAAGTGGCCGACTGGGGGCGCATCGCGTGTCAAAGGTCCATTTGACAAAATCAAAATACTTAGAATAATTTAACTTTTTAATTGTCGTTGAGCTACAAGTTGACGCGTTTGTTGGGAACATGAAAAATATTCTTGCAGTTTGTTTTCTAACCACGCCCACTCCCGGCGACCGCTCCTGCCGACAGGAAGCAGGAAAAGTATGTCAGCAAAGTACAGTAAATGGAAACTTCACAAGAAATATTATAAACGAGTGTATACAAATTTTGCATCTGAGAACGTGGCATGAACATGTCCTGAGCATTATATCCTGTCGCTATTCAAACACTGAATACCAAAGGCTATGATAGACCCAAGCAAAATGATGAAGTCCCCTCACGTGAGGTATTAAGCTTCGTCCGTCGCAGCTTCGCTCTCTTAACCAGATTAATCCTACTCGAACACCTCATATCTCGCCAGGATTCATTACGTAATGTTTTTTTCAACGAACTCAATGACAGTTCCTTCAGCTTGAAGGCTGCAACTCAGCTTCAATATTTATGGACTGTCGCATACCCAAACTCATTTTGGCCCAATTCGTTGTTGTCTCTTCCCCTTCTCCTTCCCCTTCCCCTACCCATTCCCTGCTTCGCTAAAATTCTGTTTGTTGGAATCAATAATGGATCAAAAGCAATTCACACCCGCCAGGATTTGCTTTAGCCAAATAACCCTAACGTGGCTTTAACTTAAATCCGTTTAAATGTCGCGCGCTGTAAGCTCGTTGACGCAACTGGGCCACATTCCGGGTCTCTGACACTTGCGAATTCATTTCGCTGGCGCACTTTATCATCAAAGAAAGGTGGATGCAGTGGTGAGGTGAGTGGGGTGAGTGGTGTGAGTGGGGTGAGTGGGTGGATGGATGGAGAAAGGTGTAGGTAGGGATGGTGCTAGGGAAGGGAGAGAGGAGACGCGGGATGGGCTTCTGAAAATTGAATAAAAATGCACTCGGCGTGCGATGCGCAGGGCAAAATGTTGTGTTCGTCGTTCACGTGTATTTCAAGTGCATATTTTGTTTGATAAATTGTTTGCCACGTTCCAAGTTAAAACAAAATGCGGGATAGCTGCGCTTCCTGCGGCTCGCTCTCGTGTTTTTGCTGCTACTTTTGCCACTACCCATGCCTCTGTCTCTGGCTCTGTCTCTGGCTCTGCTTTAGCTCATGTTGGCAATCCCAAGCCCAAGCCCAAGACCAACCTAGTCCCTGTCTCTGTTGCCATTCCCGAAATGGGCGCCCGGGGAGTCACAAATATGGCAGCGGCTTTGCCAGACGCCGGCAGAGAAAATTTATAAACACGCGGCTCCGGTTAGAAGACAACACATATATTTATACGTGCATGTGTGTGTGTGTGTGTGTGCATGTGTAGTTACGAGTTAAGTAAAAGTCGGCCCCGAGGCGGTAAACAACCTGACGACAAAATATGAAAGTGTTAAATGGCCAGGAGGGCGGGAACTGAAACCGTGCAAGCCTTTAGCTCTTTAGCCTTGTGACTTCTGTATGCCACCGGCAAGGAGCCGCCACGAAGTCCCCCATGTATATGTGTATATGTGTTGTCTAGGACAGCTTCTGCCCGGTGCTCCTATCTGCGACGCCTTTTGATATTCTTCTGACAGAATTAGGTCACTGGTTGCAAGCGTTTAGGTCATACCTCAGATTAACATGCAAACCAGACCCAGTCCTATTCCCCGTATGCAGGACAGCGTTGAACACGTTTTTGCTTTAATCTGCTGGTAAACAAGCCGTAGCCGTTCTTGAACAATTGAAGGTCCTCTCTTAAGAGCTTTGAAAGGATTCCAATTAGGACCATTTCTTGAAATTCTGCACGCTTTTATTTCATTGTATGCGCCCTTCCACTTTAATTACTATTGGTTGATATTTTGATTGAACATCTGAATTTATTTGGTATTATATTTATGAACCATTAAATTTAATACCACTTAGGCGAAGTTGTAGCTTGTCGAAACGTTACCACAACACAAAATATAAAAGGACTTGACGTATCGGCTATATATAATATATGGAATATATGAATGGACTCATATATAATATTTTTATTTATGACAAAGCTGCCCTTAATGTCATTCACTGATCAAACAATTTAACTTTCAACCTTATTTTGACTTCTTAACTTAACCTCTGTCGCAAATCGTCCAGTTCACGAAATACAAATTTTGATTAAGCCCAAAGTTTTGTCAATTTATTTCTGCCATACATTTTAAAAGGCAAATCGCTTTTTATTATTATTATTTTATTATCCTTAATTGAAGAGCCGAATTTATACAATGAAGAGCAATTAAAGCCCAGGATAATAAATTCATGAAAGAAGAAAGTCAGAAACTATTTAACTTCCATTGTTCACAAACTGAAGTAAGTAACTAAAAGTATGCAACACTTCTTTTCACTTGTCCCTCGAAAGTATGCACCACTTTTTTCACTTAGCAAGTACAACATTCCGCCGAGTCTGTTCGCCTGGTGCCTAAGTAGCCAGTTGATTTCCATAAAAATTTCATCGATCGGAAGAAGAAAAATGACGGTTAAAATGCTGAATTTAATTTTAAAGGATTCTTAGAAAATTCAAAAATCCAAATTATGTTTTTAAATTGTATTATGATTATTTATTGATTGATTATTTACTCATTACCAACTAATTATATTAGTTTGTTGTTTTTGCCCAAATTGATTGCCTCGAAATATAATAATGTGTTTAAACACTTCATGTGGTTGTGGACTTGATTGTTATTATTATCAACAAAAATAACAAAAACAACAAAAGCAACAAAAACAGCAATTTTACAACTAACCTCTGCACCAACAACCAAAATAACAATAACAACAACAACAACAACAATTACAACAGAGCAGTAGCGCAGACATAAACCACTCCCTGAAAGTTGAATTAACCGTAAGGGAGAAAATCAAATGGCCATACATTAGAAATCCTTGGTTGATCCTTCGGTGATCCTTCAAGCATACAAATGGCAATAACTTCGCTGAAGTTAATAAAGCCTTTTTATATTTGTACCTAAGTATTTGTTAATTGGCACAGATAAAGGCTTATTTGGAACTTTTTAAGGCCTTGTCCGTTTTTATGCCGTTAGCTCCTTATAAGTTCGGCATAAATAAATAAGTTTTTTATTTATCAGATTAGAATGCAACTTGAATGTCCTGTTAAAGCCCTAATATGTATGCTATATGTTGTGAAAGGGAGGGAGGACTTTTATAACATATGTAGCATACTTATAAGAGACGTCTGTAAACATGTTTTTTTACAACATTTTAGCAACTCTAACTGCAACATAAGGAACAACAATACAAACAACCATACCACAAATTCATCAGCTCTAACAACTTGAATTGCAACAACACCAACAACAAAAATAACAACAAACAAATAAGACGTTTAAAATATGAACCCTTTGGTTGCCTTTGGTCATTCTTCAATCATTTAAATGGCGATGGCTTCAATATTTTAAAATGTTGAAAAATAAACGTTGCTTCAATAAGGATTAAGCTAAATATTTTGAAACCTCGATTGGACATTCAAAGGTCCTGATCAACACAAGCTGCGATAGGAATTTATTTGACTGAATATTGTTCCATATGTTTTTGATCCTGGAGCGACTCAAAACATCCTATCTTTACATATGTGTGAGCTTATATAAGGAGACCCAAACGCATATGATACTTGGTCCTGTGTACACAGGCTACATATTGGAAATCAAGATGATCTATTTATTTTCTCTACCCTGAGCCTAATTCGAATAAGAAACAAAACGATTTGGCAGACAAAAAAACAGTGTAGAATTAAGACATCGTTAAGTAAGGACAGCTCATAAATATCCTAGATGATCTACTAATGGTTGTATAGTTGATGCTCAGCATATCCTTTACACAAATATAAATCTGTTATATTTTTTGGTGTTTTCCTGGATGTGCCACATGTGCCCTGAATACACCGAGTATCCTGCAGACAACTTGACTGACATCCTTACCAGTTTGCCCCTCTGCCACTTCCAAACTTTGTTCCAGATTCGGTTTATTATGAATACGGAATCACCTTCGGTCGACTGTTGATAGGCACCTTGGCATCAGGTGTCAGTTTGAGTGGGAACATATCTCAAACTTTGGGCATGCTACGACCTCCGGTCTAGTAATGGAAGAGGAATTGTTTTTATTTGTATTCTTGATTCAATTATGCTATTAAAAGAGCACACATATGCAGTTTAAAATTCAGTTAGAGCCAAATTAGTTGAGGGCTATCCGGATATGTGGGGCAACCAAATATTTTGAGTCTCGGGCGCAGCTGTAAAAATATTATGGGCAAAATGTGCTGTCAATTTGTGCTTTTTGGCCGAGTTTCGCCAGAGGCAGCAGCAGCAGCAGCAGCAGCAGCAGCAGGAGCAGGAGCAGAGGGAAGAGCAGCAGCTGCACATCAAAATATTTGGGGGCTGGTTGACAGACGCCCACTTGGAGATTGGGACAGAATTGCGAGTGTTGATGATGTTTTTACCGCAGCATGAATATCATGCGACAAACTTTTTAGGCAGCAGATCGTGATAGTCCCTTCCCCCGTGCGTGGGCACTCAGATACCAGTGGCGTGGCAGATACCCTGCTGACACTCGCCGGCACCAGCGAACGGCAGCCAGCATTCGGTGACTTCCACTGTCACCCACTGACACACCCGCGACCGCCCACCATCGTCCGCATTGAATTAGGTCAGAAGTTGGCATCGACGGTGGCCCGGCTACACACAAGTTGGCCAAGATATGTTCAGCCCAGGCTTAGACTGCGTTCAGTTGAGTTTTTTAATGAGGCGCATTTCATAATCAGCGCGTGCATAGCCTGCCATTGACGGTGTCGATGCCGTTGGCAGTCGTCTCGCATTTCCGTGTTTGCCATAAATTCACATACTTCGCGTACATGCCACTTGCCACTTGCCATTTTCCACTTTCCACTTTCCACTTTCCACTTACTACTTGCCACTTAAATGCAACCGGAGCCATGCCCGAGCCGTGGCTGAAGTAACATTCAAAGTCGGACGCTGCATCCCATGATCCTGTCTATGTGACAGCAGTAGACACTGCAGTGTGTCACCACCCAGAAAACCTACACGAGGCCGTTTGAAGCGGAGACCAAGCTTCCCTACGCATCATGTTTATAATGTGGCTGCATAGCCTGCCACTTTTAGGAGTTAGAAAGAGAAAGGGAGAGAGAGAGAGAGAGTGAGAGCGATAAAGCGAGGGAGGGAGTAAGAACGAAACCAACAATCCAAGAGCTCAAAATGCATTACCCTAGGTAAAGGTGGGGCTATACAGATACCCCAACTCGTCCCTGCTTATCTATATATTTGCAAATATATATATATATATATATATATATAATAGATAGGTATACATTTCTGTATATATATTATTATTACGATCCAATTTAATCAAATGTTACTTGAGCCTTCTGGTTTAGCCCCATGGAGTTGGAGTTGCAGCAGTCTGGGAAAGGGTATTAAAGCTGCTAATCTCAGGGACATGCGAGAGCCCGTGAAGCGTGCAGTTGCAACGGAAAGTTGCATAAAATTGCTGGCAAGATAAAGGCCCAAGGGTAAGGAAGGATATCGACATGGACGTTGTTGACTTCATTTGTTACGATTGCTTTGACAATGTTGCTGCGTCATTTGATGCCCATTTGCAACGCTTCCCTGGGCCACCCACACCCACAGCACACACCCACACCCACAGCACACATACACTCGCAGCTAAGACTACTAAAGTGTGCGCTAGAACGTCGAGCTTGAGCCCTCTTAAAGCCGATAGGGCAGATAGAGCACTTGGAGCCAGCAAGCAAGCTAAGCAACTGCAGAGGAAGTGAGCTGCGCTTTCTGTAATAATATGGGGATTGTTCAGAGATTAAAGCACATATCCGCATCTACTTTTAATACCCATTAAATTTGCCACTCAATTGTCTAGTGGTTATTATTTTAAATCGATTGCTGGAGCTACAATTGGAATTGCTATGCGTGCTGCTACTCGAATCGCTACTCCAACTGCTACTGCAGGTGGATGACCCAGATTCTGGGCCCCCTTGGTGTTCGGGGCTCGGTGTGCACCCGGACGGCCCACAAATCGATGGCAATCAATTGTGGTAATCACATGCAATTACCTTTTAACTGTCAACGCAACTTCGAAGCAAGGTAAAACTTGCTGTCGTCCCCTGTAATTTGATAAAATTGAATATTACGTATACGCACCGTTAACTTTTTAAGGCGACACTCAAATTCGAGCTGCCCAGACCGCCCAAGCAAAATGACAGCGTCGATAAACGACGCTTAATCAGATACTTGCTCATATACACCACGAGCCACACAGACAAAGTGCCACACACACACACGCACACACACACACACACACACAGGCACGCATAGATATATCAAACACTCTCAATGGGTTAGCTTTGGGTTTTGTGTGCGCCAATGGCATTTGAAGACTCAGCGGCGGCTCACATACCTGAGGCGTATTATCCACTCTATTAACACGATTAGTTACACATATACAAAGGCACAAAGCAGCAGTCCACAAGCACAAATACACACAGCACACAGCCACACAAGCACACACACACACATACACACATACAGATATACAGACATACAGACATACACTCGCATTCTCACTCGCACTCGCAGCTTACAGACACACAGATAGAAACAAACACAATGAGATACACGCACACAACCGGAACCAGGAAATGGCAAAAGGAAACAAAACATTAGCCTGACGCGTTGTTGCCTTGCAGTCTGCCTTTCAGTCAGGCTGTCTCCCAGGATAGATGCCAGCCTTGAGGGCAAACTTACTTAGCAAATAAACATTGATTAATTTGTTGACAATACACACAGGCACAAACACACACACTGGCACACAAGCACACAAAAACACACACCCGCACATACACACACCAGTGAGCGCTCGCACACACACACACGCACCACACAGCGAATGCGTTTATCAGTGAGAGAGGCGGCTCTTTCACTATTGAATAATGGCGACGCGTTGCCCACCGCATACCAAATTAAGCCGCAGGATGCAGGATCTGGGGTAGGCTGTGGATTCGTGCTGAAGCTGGAACTGTCCTGCGGTCGCCTGGTGCCTGGTGGCTGGTGCCTGCCGCCTGCCGCCTGCCGCCTGCCGCCTGCCGTCTACTGCCTGCCGCCAGCCGCCTGCCGCCTGCCGAGAGTCAATAAACTTCAATAAATGTTAAAAGGTTATGCACGCATCGTCCTGCCTTTTTGTGACTTAATGGATTTCGCATTGACGCCCATAAATCTTCTTCGGACCAGCCAAGTATTCCCGCTGTTTGCCAACCGTTGACAGGTGTCGTCCCACAATCCTATATCTCGCACCACTCTAACCCCCCACCTCCCAGGCATTATGCTGATCAACAGTTTGCCATGGACAATTATAATCGATTGTAAGTGAGAAATAAAATTCCTCAAATGGTCCATTGCTTGATTTATCTTCGAGCGGGGGAAAGGGGGAAAGGACCCAGGGCAAATGGATGCCAGCAACTTGTTACGGACTCGTCCATGGCTCATTTGTCAGCAATCCATCCGAAGGGCTCAACTGAACAAAATCTCCCCTCCCCTCCCTCCCCGCACACCCCATCAAAAGAGTTATGAATAGTGTTAAGCACATATCGGATACCTATGATAATTTCAACTGATTGATAGAGACTCTGCTTGTCGGCAGGATAATTTGCAAGGCTTTTCAGGCTCGCCTCGACGAGCACAGCTTTGAGCAGGTAAATGCAGCTGCGAATCAATTGATTGATAGATTGAATATGTTTCACGGTAACCACCAATACCTCAAGTCCATTTGTTAATAGCATTCAATGCACTTAATATTCAAACTAAAGAGTCCGTCCATCGTCCATCGTCCATCGTCCATCGTCCATCGTCCATCTCGCAGTGCGAGAGACTTTTGTTCAATTGTCTGCACCACAAAGGCCCACTCAAAAGCAATTTAAATGCTCATTACGGCTTTAAGCGGCAACGGAAATTAATTGAATTGCCGTTTTTTAACCACAGCCGACACACACATACATATATACACGCATACCCATGCCCATGCAGACACGCACTCACACTCTCACGTACTCAGATACACTCAAACAGAGGCATCCAGCTAAGCCACAGCCGCAACCGATACGACACTTGAACAAATAGAGAACAACAGCCCGTTTTATTGAGGGAGAGAGAGTGAGAGAGGGGGGTTGGGGGGAGGAAGTTGATTGAGGGGGCGGTTAGTGGGTGTGTGAGTGGGAGTGGGAGTGGTCTTTGCGGACGGCGGGGAGGGGGATATACTAACGCTTCTGGGGGCACCCAAGCGACTGACGGGGTGGAGTGTGGAGTGGTGATTGGTAGAAAAGGCGCTTAGTTTCAGTCACAGCAACATCAAGAAAAACAACAACAACAAAGAGAGAGAAAACAACAAGAGAGAAACCATCGATTGATTTGCTTATTTCATTAAGCAAAACTTTTGTGCAATGCAAATGAAGACAACAACAAGAAACACAACAAATAATAAACAAAATCAACTTTAACACTAAAACGCTGGCAATGCAAAAAGCGCAGCACAACAACAACAACGACAACAGCAACAACAGCAACAACACATCAATGGCAGCAATGGCAGTGGCAGAAGCAATGAATGAATGAGTGAATATTCAGTCGACACTCAAAGCACAGACACTCGAACTACTCATGAATTGATCCGCTTAGAGTTGATTGCTTGAATTTCAATTCAAATCAAAAATGTCACCGGCTTCTGTTGTTCTTCCGCAGCGCTCGACGTGTGTAGAGCCAATAAAATATTAAGCACCCCTTAAGAGCTTTAAAATATGCACACATATTTATTTATATGCCATTCGGCAGGATCTGTTGAACATCAAGGACATCAAGGAAGCAGAGCAATGTTACCCCTCCCCCCACACCCCCTCCCACATTTCAGGTTCTTCTACAAACGCGCGATGTGTACGACTGTTAAGCATCACATTAATCTGTCGCTAACAGGACCTCGCTCCGCTGGTAATCACAAGGATTGAGCTTTGCAAATTGTTGAATTTAATCCTTTACCACACTTTGTCCTTCGTCCTAAGTTTTAATTAGTTGCCTTTGACTCCATCTGCATTACTGCTCTGCTCTGCTCTGCTCTGCTCTGCTCTGTTACCCGATAGACTTGACTCTGTTAACTACTAGGTACTGCTCTGTTAGTCTCAAAGGATCACCCTTTCCTACTACCAACATAATTGAAACACTTGCAACATTAGTTAATTTGAATTCGAAGCTCCTGGAGGATAGTGGAAATATTCGGAATTAGTTGCAATATGAAGGATTCGAAGTTATACCCAAGACGAATCGATCATGTATCCTTAGCTCACATATGAGCATTTCACTCGGCACTAATCGAGTGGAGGTCCAGAAATGGATGTCATTTGCTGAGGTTACACAGAGCTCCCCCGCCCGTCCTTTACCCCGCCCCTTCACCCATGCCCTACCGCAAGTTCATTGCAGCACTCAATTATTTGGTTTGGTTCAGCATTTGCTTTGACACCAGAATCCTATCGAATGCTGAGCTTAATTTATGTACACACACACACACACACACACACACAGAGAGACCCAGAACCACCCACTGATGTACACACACACACAAGAGCACATATATAAGCAAACGCCGTTAGAGAAGTGGGGAGAAACATCGATGTGCTTCACACGACAACTACTATAAATTTAAATGCTCATATCCTGTCGTGCAAGGCCCTAACGATAAGAGCCAAGGCATCCAATTCAGTTGGCCTCCTTCCTCCCTCCTCACTCCTCCCTCCTCCTTCCACTTTCCACTTTGCTCGCCTCCTACACCACCCACTCTTGGCTACCCCGCGCGTTCCTCATGCATGACTAAAGATGCAAACGCCGCCATTTCGGTGGCTCAAAGTGGAAATTACTTTGCATTTTGCACAAAACCACTTGAACCACTTGAAACGCTCGCTGCGTTTATTTAATGGCCTCGCTCTGCCGTCGACTTGGCCGGTCAGCAAACTGCTCAAAGTCACTGTCGATGGGCAAATATTTGAGCTGCAGCTGGTCTACAGTTGCCAGTGAAATGGCCAACGGGCCAGGTTTTGGTTGCTCGCCTTTGGTAGCCAATTAAAAGCGTTAACGTCAGCCTCAACGCATCCTCCACCCCAACCACCCATCTACCCTCCCACCCTTAACCAGACCACCTTTCTTGCTTCTATCTACCTTTTCACCTGCATACCTTTCCGCCTACCCACCTGGCCATCCACCTGACTAACCACCCACCCTTCGTCCCAAGCCTCATCCCTCCCCCTCCATTCACCCTTTGACACTTACGGCTCGACGGGCATGGATGAGATTTATGTTGCATGCCACGACACTAAACAGCTTCCGCCATTAAACATGAACGCATATTTTTCGTTGCCTCATAACTCAGGCGTCTATAAACAAGCTGAAAGACTGTTCACGCAGTTATTGTTATTGTTATTGTTGTTGTTGCTGTTGTTGCTGTTGTTGCTGTTGCTGTTGCTGTTGTCGTTATAGTTGCTGCCGACTGTAGCTGCCTGTTGGTGGTTGCTGGTGGCTGGTGGCTGTTGGCGGCTGCCGACTGCCGACTGCTTGCATGGCGACATACTAAACTTAACTTAAATATAAATTATGAGCGTCTTAAAAAGCCACAGCGAAAGGATAATTTTCATAAATATTAGAGTTGCGTTAGGCGGAAGGCAATGCGAGGCTTAGTGCAAAAACCAAATGCTGCCGACTATATATGCGTGTGTGTGTGTGTGTGTGGAGGGACGAGAGTGTGTGGTGTGGATATCTTTTTGTGTATCTGAGGCTTGTTTGCTGCCAGGAACAGAGGCAGAAGAAGCAGCTGAGAACAGGCTCGCCTTTTGGCGAACACTCGTATCGGTTAGACACCCGATCCTTTGCTGGTTAGGATTTCCGGCCCCCAGCACCAGCCCCCGCACATAAACACACAATTAAAAATAATATTTTCAACGTGGTGGCAATTAATTAGTCGCCCACACAGGCAACCAAAGCCAAAGCACGGCCGAGGCAAGGCGACTACGAGACATGGAGGCCAGGCGCACATGTGGCCAAAGGAAGCAGGAGATGAAGGTTGGGGTGTGGATGTGGTGTGCGGTATGTGAGAAGTGGGACCCAGACTTCTGGATGTGGTATGAGGCATCTGGGATGTGGAATGTGGGATCTCGGGTGCAGGATGCGGGATGTGGTATGCAAAATGTGGTGGGATGATGCGGGATGCGGCATATGGGTACCTGACATACAATTATTGCGGCCATGCAACATACGCGCTCGACTCCATTACCCTCACCTGAAAGCTTGAGCAAACAAACAAGGAAAGGAGTCACCACCAAACCACAAAGGCGAGGAGGGGAGAAGCCGCCGATTGTAAATGCAGGACATCTTCGATAGCAGAAAACATCTTTGGCTCTGACTGCAGGGTAGCTTCTGAGTTCAATGGCGTCCATTATAAAGATGCTATTGGCTGTTGCCAGGCACTGGCAACTGAAGTCATTTGACGCCCATGAAGAACCTCTTAACAGGACCTTCACCCACTGACGACTTTTGCCACTCCTCCTCTCTGACTGCAGCAATCAGTATCTTGCCACATCAGACTCATTGTTGAGACAAATATTCAAAGTTTTCTTGTTCAGTTAAAAGGTGTGTATGTACCTGCATGCATATGTGTGTGTGTGTGTGTATGTGTGTGTGTGTGTGTGTGTGTGTGTGTGTACGTATGCGTTTATGAACTTGTGTGCGTTCGTGCTGGGTACTTGTGGCAGCGACTTCTTTTCCCCCATAAATCCCGAGCGCGAATTGTAACACAAAAAAACTTAGAAATACGCAAAGTTCTCTCTGTGTTTTCTCTGTTTGAATGTGGGCGTGTGGGTGGGTGGGCGTGTGGGTGGGCGGGCGTTTGGGCTTCTTATCGCTCTCTGTCTCTGTATTTGTGAGTCTGTGAGTGCTTAGCCGTGATATATTGTCCACTGATGTTGTTATTGTCGTTGTTGCTGTTGCTTCTGTTGTTGTTGTTGTTGTTGTTGTTGTTGTTGTTGCTGTTGTTGTTGTGTATTAAAAGTTCATTGCTTGCACATAAAGTACATGAAATGCTTCGCATTCGCGCAGCTTTCTAAACAACCGCAGTTTGAGTTTTTTGTCGTTGCAGCTATTAAATTCACATGTCCCCTGCCGCAAGGGGCATGCGCCACCACCCACGCCACCACCCACGCCACCACCCCTAAGCCGTCTACTCGTGTAACTGAAATTGTATGTGCTGTTGCCCTGTATATGTGTGCGTGTGCCTGTGTGTACGTGTGTATTATGCAAATTTAAATTTAGTTGTTTGCGCGTCGCTCGTAAAAACTTTGCGCCGTCCGCACATTTTTCGGTCGGCTGCCACTTTTTGTGGGTCAAATCGAAATTTGGAATTCTGTGTCAATGCATTAAGCGCTTAAATAATGCCCGATAGATCCACTTAAATGGCAAGTAATTTTAAATTGAAACTCATTGTTTCTACCATTCACCAACTACACTCACCACACTCACTACACTCACTACACTCACAATCTATTCATGCCCAGCCATGAGCTCGACTTGCAATGCACCAAGGGGGACCCAATGGAAAGTAAGCCGAAAGGCTTTGAAGTTCGTGGAAGGAAATTTCTATTACATTTTTGTAGTTCCCGAATTTAATCCGTGCCTTCCGGTGATGTGTGCCCGACGTCCTCTGCCAGAGCCATTAGCAGTTTACTCAGGTGTGCGTCCACCCACATACACACATACATATTTATACTTTATTCCGCTTCAAAAATAGAACCAAAAGGGACGAGCTCCTGTAATTTGTATCACGAAGCCTACTTCCTTAATTTTGTTTTTATTTGAAAAGCTTTGTCCTAGGTCCGAGCACAATTAACGGACTTCATTACGCCAGCTAATAGCCCAAGAGCAGTGGTATGGCCGGTGGGTTCGGTGGCTGGGGGGCTGGGGGGAGCACCCACAATGATAGGAGGTCAACACTGGCAACAAGAAATACGCAAATGTGTAAGCCATAAATGATAACAAGCAACCGTATAAACCGCTTTACCAGGCAACGGACACGGGGCAACGGACAGTGGGCAGTGGGCAGTGGCCAGTGGCCAGTGGGCAGTAGGTGGTGGGACACGGGACACCAACCACCAGCAGCCATCAGCTAGCAGTAGTCGAGACCAACAAGCAAAGCAGAGCCCAAAGCCACGTGGACACGCACATACATCGGATTGACAGGCCACCGAGTGGCCGTCCGACACACAGCCCCTTGGCCCTTGGAGCGAGAGCCCACCGCAAATTGTCCAAAGCCGCTTATAAAGGTAAACGTTGGCCAAAACACTTTTTGGGCCAAAACTAACACACAAAGTGGCGCTGCAAAAAACCCACCAAGCTGGCCAGCAAACCAAAAAGGTAGCACACCAAAATTCATAAATACAAAAAGCCACAAAAAATATACGTGAAAACGTTAAAACGTTAAAGCGTAAAAAACTGTTGGGTCACGCCTCGAGCTTGGCTTAAGGATATGGCTAAAACGGCGTCGACTGCTGCTTCATTTCAATTATTATGATGATGACAATATTAAAATGCGTACAAAAACTTTAACAGAAACACGCACAAGCACAACACACACACACACACACACACACCTAGACCCACCCGGACATGCAAACACACACACACACACACACACACACTGGCATACACAGAAACAATCATTGCTAATTAAAAGACCTAAAACTCTGCTTCCCAGTAAATACCCATTCATACACAAATACACACACACACACACACATATATATATATATATATAAATATACATATACATATACATAAGCCAAAAGTCCAAAGTCATGGCCAGGACAGGGCCGACTACCAGACTGGCAGCAAAGCAGCAGGCAGGCTGGAAGGGGGGCAGGCGGGCAGGCTGGCAGGCAGAAAGCAAAGCCCAAGCCAAAAACCGAGAGTGGAGCCTGTTGATAACCCAAACAGGTCCTCGAGCACACAAATCACATAAATTCCAATTGAGTGCATATCCTACGAGTAGCTATGGAAAATAAATGTAAATTTACAATGCAGTCGACTGGCTGCCAGATCCTGTTCCTTTCCTCGACAACGACAACGACAACGGCAACGACTCCGGCTACTGCCTCTGCGCCTAGGCCTGAGCCTGAGCCCGGACCCGCTTGTGGCTGAGTACCGTTCACAGTGCGTATGATTAATTTGTTAAATTTTGTATACCTAACGTCTTAATAAATGCGAGACATCATAAACTCAATTGACGAGACAAATGCCTATTGGAATGCCTCAAGTACAAGGGAGTAACACAAATCAAACACATGAATTACTCACGCAACGGCCAATACACACATTGGCAGGCAGAAGGGTGAGTACAAAATCTGTTGCCTACTTTCGAGCGCTCGACGGAAGCGAACGTCGGCTTCGCAGTGCGTATGAAATATGAAATGATGACACAATTTCAAAGGATGACCGAAAACTGAAATCAGGAAACTCAAAGTAATTTTTTTGTTTATTTCTATGATTGATTAATTGACATATTAAGAGGATAGAAGGGTTTAAAAAACTCGGATTCAACCTCTACGGCTTTATGGATGGAACGAAATGTCAACGTCCAATAGATCAATCAAAATTAAAGCGACGACAAACTTACGGAGAATGTATTTAATCTTGTTTTTCGAGTGACTCCCGCAGGATGGCCATTTTCATGGAACTCATTCAGTAACTTCGACAGTTTCGTACACTTTATTGACAATCATCCGACGATAAGTCAAACTGTTCGCACATCAAGAGCCGAGAAGCTGCAACTATTGAGTATTTTGCGAAGTTTTGTTGCTTTGCCAACCGCGCTGGCTGCCATGTGCGGAAGGAGGTTCAAGTGTATCCTTTGTCTTTAAGTGGCATTTAACTTCAAGTGCCTCATGTTGGCAAAAGTTTTGCTAGTGAAATTTGTGAAATTAATGCGATTTTCCCTGTTCCTTGACATCCATTATATATATATATATACATATATAGTAGCAGCTCAGACTTTATGCATTGTCCTTTTTCTCCATGTCGCATGCCCTGCGACATTCCATTCACTCCCCACTCCCCATTTCCCATTCACTTCAGTCGTCTATTGACTGTTGGCGGTGTTGCGGTTGCCCCTTAAGTAACTCAAAGTTTACCAGATTTGCAGTTAGGCTGCTTCGAAGGCATTGCTATGGCCGCCATCGGCAGTTCCATTTCGTGCCCTGCGAATATTCCTGCTAGAGCTGAAGCTCGAGCTTGAGCCTGAGCCAAGTCCCAAACCCTAAACCCTAAACCCTAAACCCTAAAACCTAAGCCCAATACCACACGCATCCCAGCAGCTCATCCATTTCGGGATGCTTATGCAGAAGGAACTTATGTCATGCATGCATAAATACACAAGTATTTATAGTTAGATATTTATGCCAAGCGAAAAAATGTGCCAGGATGTAAGGGAAATCGGTAAAGGAGCAGCTCACCCACAAATGCGACCCCAAAAGATTTATTGTGGTGATTTATTTGCCCTCTCTCTATTACTTATTTTCCAGTAGATACTCCATCGTTTTGAATGCCCAGTCCATGTCCTTGTCCCCGTCCCTGTCCCTGTTCCTGTTCCTGCGTCTGTTCCAATATACGTAGCGGCTCCTGTCCATATCGCTATCCCCATCATTGTCCCGGTCCCGGTCTTTGTCTGAGCCTGTGCGTGTTGTTCACCGCCCCCGCCATCCACGCCTGTCCGGCTCACAGCTTATTTATTTATTCATTTTCTAATTTATTGATGTTTGTCTGACCCATCAGGCGGCTGAAGCCACTCCGCTGCTTTAGCCGATGCTGAAACTAATGCTGATGCTGATACTGATGCTGTTGCTGTTGCCGTTCCTGAGGATGAAGCTGCTCAAGGCACTTCGCCAAGCGCCAAGCACCAAGCGCCAAGCTCCAAGCGCCAGATGCTGCGCTGATTAGGCCCCGGGTGGTGAATGGCTCATAAAACGAAGGTGTTCCCAGAATCCGCCTTTGGGTATTTCGACTACTCGAGCTTCGGGTGACTGAGGTGGATCCTCGTCAATATTTGCCGACCTATTGCTGGAGACTTCCACTAGGCTATTTGCTTACGTTTAAGGAGCGTGAACCTTGTCCTTGCTCTGCACTTCGACCCTGCGGATTCGCGTGGTCGAATCAAAGGCGTTTGCATTTTTGAAACTGCCTTTTGCTTTGACTTTTTTGTCCTCTTCTCTGTTCCACTTCTTCTTTTGCGTTCTTTGAGGCACAGCAATAGAGCACGAAATTTGAGAAGAAAAAAAGAAACGAACAGCAAAGCGCCAAGTACTGAGCGTCGAGCGTGGAGCGTTCAGCGTCGAGCGCTTAGCGTTAATATTGGCATTGCCAGAGGCGTTTGAGGCCTAGAACTCTGCGGCTTTCTGGCCAAAAGAAATTGCCACAAAACAAAAGCTAATTACCGCCTCACACCTTGCAGCTCGCACCTCGCATCTCGCATCTTTATCCTCACACTTCCACCCACACCCACACCCACACCCACACCCACCACTCAGAGTACGGAAAATGGTTGTCAAAGGCAGCAGCAACAGCAGCTTTTCCGATAATTAAGAAACACGGCGTATGCACATTATTGGGATTATGCCTCTGCCGGAGGCGTCACTCTGGTGGCAATCCCCGATTCGGGTCTCTGGGCGCCGACACGGGCAGACACTTTGAAGACTCTTCTAGGCGATTTCACATTGTATTGGGACCAAAAGTTCAAATTGAAATAACAAGAAACAAACGAATTAAGTGGCTTTTATCGCATAAATTAGGTTTTCCATCTGAAACTTCTCTCTCTTTAAGATGCCCCCCAGCCCCCACCCCCACCCCCCCAATAATCGTAACATAAAACGATGCCTGCCTTAAAGGTGGGCAGGCGGACGGGGCCGCGGGGAAGACTCGTATCCTTCGTGGACTCTCTAAAGAGTCTCCAGGCATGGGAGGCCCCTGTACCAGGGGATCCCCCGCTTTCATTCAACTTTTAAAGCCGATAGGCACTTTAAAGAGATTTGTCGATGTTGTTCGGAGAATAAGTGAAATGTTTTTGCTTTGGCATAGACACAACTCACTCAGATCTAGGCGGACGGATGGACGGATAGATAGAGGGATGGATGGATGGAGGGTGGGACGGAGTACTTTGTCGGGGGAGATGCTTGTGTTTCACAGTTTTCATCCATTTTGTGTGCAGAGGTGCTCCACTTTACTGAACATGGATGGTGGGATGTGGTCGGTTATGGTGGGTTCTGTGTGTGCGTTGGCTTGAAGATGTGGGGGGAGGGGGGTGGTTTTTGTGTTCGCCGCCGCGCGTTTATTTGCCTTGGTTTTTTGCGGGAATGTGGTATTTTCTATGTATTTGCATAAACCGAAATGTATTTGCAGGCAGCTGGCGCTGTTGGTTTTTATTGCACAATTCCTTTGGCCATTGCCGCACACAGTTGCATTTTAATGAGCGAACATGCCACCTGCCCCAGCTGTCCAAAGCCAGACATCAACGTCCCTGCAACTGGGAAAAGGGAAGGAGCACCTGACACGTGTGCAGACTGCTTTCAATCAGTGTCTGTCTAAGGGGCGAAGTCTTGTCTGCTTGTCTCCTCGTCTGCTCCTCGTCTGCTCCTCTCCTCTCCACTCCACTTCTCGTCCAATCCTCTGACTGCCCGCTCATCCATTCGTCTGTTTGCTTGCTTTGCTGTTTGGGTGTTTGAATGTATGGGTGTTCAGGTGTTTGGGTGTTTGGGTGTTTGGGTGTTTGGGTGTTTGGGTGTTCGGGTGTGTTTGTTTGTCTGTTTGTTGTGGCAGCGTTTTTTGTTTATTTGTTGACTCTGAACGCCCGATTTGCCATCATTATAATGTCCTGGCCGGGCACTTGTTGCCCTATCCTGTGTCCCCCTTGTCACTTAATTAAAACGTTGGAAAAATCAACACATAGAATTGAAAACAACTCGCGCTGCAATGGAACTTCAACTTGAAGCGCCTCTTCATGGCTTCGACCAACTTTGGTCTCTTCTCACTTTGACAAGGACACGGCGAGCAGGCTCCATATATATGTCTATATATATATATGTATATGTATATATGTATATAAATGCGAATGGAAATGGTTATGAAACTGGGCTGGGGCTATGGGGAGCGGATGGAGTAGTGGAGCGGAGAGTCTGGAGTGGCATCGTTTTTAGGGCTTCTGCAGCTGCGCGTCTCGAGTCTCGAGATTTTATCGCCAGCCTTTGGCTGATTGTGCCAATTATGGGGCGAAATGCGCGAATCGCCCTCGAGTGGTTTATGCACTTTCAAATCATAATAATAAATCCTAAAAGCGCTCCCAGCAATGAACCGCTGCAACAACAAAAACGAGCAGCAGCAGCAGCAACAACAACTACAACTAAAAACAACAACTACAACAACAACAATGCGAAAAGCGCAAATTCCAAGTGCCATTTGGTTTTGCATGAGCGAAAATCATTTAAATTTATTGTGCGCTGCATTTCACGCCCTGCACTTTTAATCAGGCGGCACAATTTTTGGCATTATCCCATGGCTTGAGAATTTTCAGCAGTTTTCCGCACTACGGCGCAAAGTTTTTTCCTTAAATGGAATATTGAATTTCAATTTACGTACTTGTCGGAGGAAACTTTTTGGGAGCAGGAACGATGGGTCTGGGCATTAGGGGGAAGGACTAAAGGGCTGCATGGCAATGGAGAAGAAGCGAAAGAGATGAAGAGAAGAAAAAAAACTAGAAAGGCGCAGAGATGGCGACGGATACGGGCAGAGCAGCAAAATGGAGGACGAAATAAGAAGAGTGAAAGGGAAAGAGGAAAAGGGAAGAGATGGAGAGGGGAGTGAAATATGACCGCTATTTGTAATCTTCTTTGGGTCAGGAAAAACTGAAATGTTGATGAAGCACCCAAAGCATCCGAGGAATTTCAGATGCCATAACTGACGATAACGACCTTTTACAGGGTATCGCACGGTCCGCCTGGGAACTCAATTAGTTTATCGTCTGTTTTGGTGTGCCCTGGAGTTGAGTTCCTGCAGAGCTTCTTCTATTCAGATTTAATTCGGGTTAAGTCCTTCAATTAAATCGCGATGATTTAACCTGAGTTTCATTTTCCAGTTTTATAGACTTTGCCCGAATCTCTGTATAGATTATTGGGGATAATACCAATTGCATTGGGCTGGACGGTCGGCGAAGTGATGCGATGTGACTGAATGATTGATTGATTGATTGATTGATTGATTGATTGATGATGTCACTTAAAACAAGGCACGAACGCTTGAAATAATAGCATTAAGCCGGCAACGTGTAAATAAATAAATAAATCAAATAAAATGCATTATTGTATCAACAACATAAAATAATTAAATCAACATAAATGATTTAACACTCCAAAACTTTCATAACCCCCACCCAGACAGCCAGACAGACGGACAACCGGACTGCCGGACAGCCAGACTACCAGATACCCAGATACCCGGATACCCGAATACCCAGCTATTCAGATGGGCCCCCCACCCACACCCACACCCACTCCCACACCTACACATACAGAGAGCATCAGCTATAGGGCACCACGCGGTGTTGACAACTGCTGACAGCCTGAACAAGGATATAAAAAATGGCGAATGAAATAATATTTTAAATGTAGCACAAAGCCAGACGAATAAAGCGCACAAAAAGGCAAATGCGAAAAACATAATATGAAAACGAAAATGCAAATTGTTTAACAAAATGCGAGCGGAAAAGTCAGGGAAAGTTCACCAAGGATGGAACATTTGATGGCTCCATAAAGGATCTGCCTCAGACAGGATGTAAGCTGGTGCCTAGCATCCTGCTAGGCCCTGCTCCCAGACGATGACCAGCCGCGCGATGGCTAATCTAGGCAAACAAAGGATAGAGTATTGGCAAACCGTAGCCGGAAAACGCGTGGAAAACGCGTGGAAAACTCGCGGAAAACTCGCGGAAAACTCGCGGAAAACTCGAATAGAAGGATACATATTTTTATTTAAAATTTGTATTTATGGCAATGTTTTTGTAACTCTAGTCCATATTTCGTTTGAATTGAATTGAAAAACAGAGGACCAGCGGCGGCTAAAGTGAACCGGAAGAGGGGAAGGAGAAGGCGGAGGAGAAGGCGAAGGGAATGGAGAAGGAAAGGGAAAATGAAAAGGGCAAGCTGGGGGAATGTGTGAGTGCAAATTCATATTTGTTGGGATCATTTTGCTTTCAATAAATAACTGGGAATTGTCAAAAACAACGCGGCGGATATTTGGAAGCCGACAGAGATGCATTTAAATGATCAGCGTCATGAAAAAGTGGAAAAGCTGGGAAGCCCGGAAAACTCGGCAAACTCGGCAAACTGGGCAAACTCGGTAAGCTCGGCGAGCGGCAGGGAGATGGCAGCAATGTTGCGTATACGCCATGTAGCCCAAGTCCAGGGGGAGGAGCAAAAACGCAACGAAAAGGCAGAAACTTTAATCAATATTGAAGCAGTTTTTGAGGCCAATAAATCATTTCATAATCAATTTTGTCGCTGACATGTTTCACTGTATGCGAGTGCTTGTGCTTGTGTGAATATATATGTGTGTGTGTGTGTGTGTGTGTGTGTATGCCATAGAGTGATGCAAAAAGGGTCTAGGAACAAAAGAAGCGATGAGCGGCACATGGCCAAACACAAAAACTTTGGCCACCTTGTGTCACGCGGCGTTATGTGTGAGTGTAATAAACAAACCACACACACACACACACACAAATATACACACAACTGCACACACACACACGCATGGCAAAGGGGAGCAATATGCAGCAACGTGAAGTGCAAAAAACAAGCAACGGCAAAATAATCAACAGATGTTGCAGGCAACAACAAGCAGCCACCCAGGGTACGAGAACGAATAACAGCCTATCACAATCACACTTACAGCGTATGTGTGTGTGTGTGTGTGTGTGTGCGTAAATGAAAAGCGGAAGTTGAAAGTTCAGCGAGACTGACAGCGACCAGGCCAGGCCAGGCCGAGGTCGCCAGCATCAACACTGACAGCAGCAACAGAGGCAGCCCCAAAAAATATGCAACACTCTTTGCCGCTGTTGTTGGTTCTGTTAATGTTGTTGTTGGCACTGTTATTGCCTTTGCCCTGTTCACCGTTGTTGCTTTTGCTGTTACTGTCCCTGTTGTTGTTGCTGTTGTTGTTGTTGTTGGTGCACAGTGCGAACTTCAAGCGGAAATTAAGTGTGACCTCTTCGCGTGGCTGTGAACAGCGCCAGAAAACAACAGCGAAAAAGTATGAAAAGCAACGCACATATCAATGCCTCCTGGACTGGCGGACACTCGCACACATTTGCCAAGTGCTGCTCCGACACTCCATTTGCAGTTACCCACCCATCCCAGCCCGACCACCCGCTTACCCGACTAACCATTGCACCTTGCCACCAGCTGGCAGGACCTATGGTCCCTGGCCCGTCGGTGATTGTGTTTGCGTGTTGTGATGCGTTCAAAATTGTATTTGCCTAGCAATGTGGACAATGAAGGCGTCGTGGCGTGGGGTCGAGGGTGTGTGCCGTCGAGCGGGATCATGGTGGGTAGACAGCGAGTGGCAGTGCACAGTATGTATCCTGCAGGATGCAGGATGCAACGCCAATTGGCCTTTGGGGCTCTTAGATTTTTTCATTGGATTTGATGAGTGCGTCGCCTTCGTCAGCGAAACGTTTTTAGTTTTAGCTATCAAACGTTTCAGCTGGCTAAAAGCTGCATATGCCATACACTCACACACACACACACACAGATGCATTTGTATATATATATGTGAATATGTTTTTTATCATACATAGTGCATATTGCTGAATGCCTGACTGACCGATGTAATAAAGGCGCTCACTCGTAGCCAATTGACCACTGGCCCGCGATCCACGATCCGTGACCCACAACCCACTATCCACTGCCCTTAATCCCTCTATATCCCTGGCCCCTCTCCCCACGCCCCTCGCCGCACAACCTCTAAGCCTGCGTGCCAACTATCGATATGTGCAACAAAAAACACGCCTCCTGCACACGCCCGATGCGAATGTAATCCAATTTGAGAGTCATCTGAAAAACGCCAACTGTTGATTTAGTTCCAGGAGCAACGGAGTCGCTTATGAGTCCATGAGGAACAAGCGAAATGTCCTTAAGACCAGGCTTTATTATTGAATCATCGATAAAAAAAAAATATAAAATGGACTCTAATTATAAATTCGTTGTTTCTCTTCTTCTTTAAAATGTCGTAAGACGCTGCTCAGACGTTCGCTCCTTACATCGTTTGACCTTTAAGCAGCTTTGCGACCTACACCCGTCTCTCTCTCTCGCTCTCTGCTGCTCCCCTCTGCCGTCTGATAGGTGAAGAGTTAAGGAGCATCGTCTATCAAAGGACCGGGCTTAAGCCTCGGATTTAAACATTTCACAAGCGCCAACGGACACAACCACAGCAATAAAATTATCAGTCTTCTCAGTACAAAAGGTCACGCACACTTGCTCCCCATCATCAGAGGCACACACACACACATAGATATACACACTGCAGGTGAAAGTTGTGAAAATAAAATACGGAAAATGCTATTAGAAAGCACAAAGTGCAATGATTAATCAGATTTATTTGTCAGTTTTATTTTGTGCTAAAAGTGTCAAAGAGAATATTTATAAAAGTTTATTAACACTAAGTACTTGGGCACACAGCAGGGCAGCACACACAGAGGGAGGCGATTGTAGCAGGCGAGTGGGGTGGGGGCGAGGGCGAGAGAATCACATTAGAAATGACCATAAAACACAAACAAAACAGTTGCCAAGAACAAGTTGAACGTCCTCAAACGATCCCCAAAGCAAACTTCAAGTGCGGCAGCGGCAGTGGCAGCGGCAGCGGCAGCGGCAACAACAAGCAACAGCAGGCAGGAGGAGCCACTGTTGTGGGGGAGGGGGGTGGCATGGCATAACTTATGCAGAGGGCATGGGCAAGAGGTGGGTTGCGGGTCGGGAAGGGGGGGCGGGCAAAGCAAGGAAATAGCAAAATAAAAACTGGCACAGCGCAAAGTGCACAAAACGTACTTAGAACGTCTTTAAGTTCAGCATTAAAAACTTGGCCATACATAAATCCCATCAACACAAACAAACGGTAAGTAACCCACGCACACACACATGCACACAGAGACATGCATGCACACACATACAGAGAAGCACTTACAGAGCCACCCACACACACACACACACACCGAGATACCACAGCAACAGCTAACATTGTGAACGATATTAAGACTGATTTTGGCCTAAGGCAGCCGCCGGGCAGCTGGCCAACATATTTAGCCGAATATTTATAGCCAATGGCGACTACGATGAATCCGGCACTCGGCGCGACTTGTTGGCAGTCGCAAAGATACAGAAGATACAGATGCCAATAAATACATGTGTGTGCATGTGGCTATGTGCCTTTGTCCCTGCTGTCTGTGTGCCTGTCCGCTTGTCCGACTGTCCATTGGTCTGTAGGCCCGGTTGCTTCTCTGTATGTGTGTATGTGTGTGTGTGTGTTGTGTGTGGGTGGCAGCAAACATTTCCAAACACGAACTGTTCAAGAACTTCCACTTGGCAACTGTCTGCTGTTTATTGATGGCAAAAGAACAACAACAACAACAGCAACAACAATCGGACAGCAGCTAGCAAATGGCAACAACAAAGACAACAAGCAACGAGCTGCGAGCTGCGAGCTGTGAGCTGCGAGGAACAACAGCCACCGCACAACCCAAGAACCCAACCTAAACAACCGACAAAAATGACATTGAGCGACCCAAAACGGCAACCAGCGGCAGCCTCTGACTGCCAAATGGGATCTACTTACAGCTGCGATGGATGCCCCAAGCCAACTCGTGCTGTCCAGTGGCACGACAAGTGGCAAACAGCGCGCTCGCATGTTGCATAACTGTTCGCTGCCACACACACACACACACATATGCACACTCACACACACACACACACACAGAGTGGGTCGAACGAAATTCCATTTAAGGTTATTACTTACTGATTCCAAGGGAATTTGGCATTGAAGTTGAAATGGCCCAGAATAAAAAGTGTCACAAAGGACATCCAATCGGATTATTATATCGATATATAGGAATATTGAAAGGAAGGGAGTCCGAGCAAGCAACTTGACTTCCTGTGTCTGCAAATAACTGCAAATAACGTTCCATTTCAAATTTCTCAGCCTTTAATTGACTTTCGAGGACCCAAAGTATCGATTCTCCCGCATCGAAAACTATAGATCATTTTGGAGCCGCACTGAAACTCGTATGAGGTCATGATTGTCACGTCCTGAGTGCTCGTTTTTAGGGACTTGGGGGCTTCAACGCAGTCTGTCACAGGATCCACCTTCGAGCTGGAACCAATGTAGCTGGCCGGACAGCCGGGCGGCCAGGCGGCCAGGCGGCCAGGCGGCCGGGCAGCCAGCCTGTTTTTGCGAACTTATAAAATTTTGCGCTCTTCGTTTCGTTTTTATCTCGTTTGATTTCCCCATTTGGGTTTGTCATTTTGACAAACGAAAACAACATTTGATATGCCAAACATGTGGAGCCGCCTGGGAGCAATTGGAGGCGTCGCCTGAAAAATGTGCTCGCCTGTCACTTGTTTGCGGCGGTAGTTGGGCAACTGTTGGCCAAAGTGGGTTGTCGCGGGGCTGGTCGGCGGGGGTGGATGCAGCACCGTGGCGTATGAGTAACTTAATAAATTTGACAACAATGCCGCACAAAAGCAAACAAAATGAAGCGGAGGCAGCCAGAGTTGTCACCGTTTCCCCACTGCATCCACTATTATTGCCATTTCCAGTGTTCTCGTTGCTGCCGTTGCTGCCGTTGCTGCCGTTGCTGCTGCGCATTTTCAATTTGTTTTTCGTGGCACTGTGGTGCGGCTTGTAAACAAAATCCGGCGGAAAATGCGAACAAGCGCAGCTTACGAGCAGCCAAATAGCCAAAGAGCCAAAAGGAAATGCCATTTAGTTGCACTCTCGCACGCACCCGACTTCCCATTTCCCGCTTACCACTCGGACTCCTCCCCCCACCATCCGCTCCCTTTGCCCCCTCAGCCCTTTGCCTGCTGCCACTCTCAACGGTGTCGTTTGGCCAGCATTGACAAGCGTGTTAAGCCACGAAGACCCCGGACCCCGGACCCCGGACCCCAAAACCCGCACTCCATCTCCCTGATCTTTCCTTGCTCCTCCAGCCCCCCATTCAAACACACCTCTGCACTACCCCCTATAGCTGCATAGCTAGTTTTTCTAGCTGCCAGCCCTTGACCCCTTGACCCCTTGACCATCTGAACCACGAGTCCCCCACCCCCTCGCGTTTGTCCTTCACAGCCATTTTGTCAGTGTTTACAAATTGTCCAATGTTTGTTTTGCTGCCTGTTTGCTTGTTTATTTGGCCCCTTCAACTCCTCGGCTTGGCAACAAAAAGTTCGTTTTATTACGAAAACTTTTAATAAATATGCAGTTCAGGCCACAAAACGCACTTTGGCTTATTGAAATTGAAACTGAAACTGTGGACGAAACGAATGGCGCTGAAAACCGAATCCTCTCCAGCCAAGAGCACGAACTGGCAATATGCATAGGAATTCAATATAAAGGGACGCACTGCTAAACGGAAGATCTCAAGCTGGAGATACTGGAAATGGAAAATATACGGATATTCGGATATTCGGATATTCGGAGGACGGAGAGCATCCTTTGGTTCCTTTCCAACGATTGCTACGAGTCAAAGCAGAATCAGATTTCTCATATATCTCACCCGCTCGTAAATAGTTTGAATGAAATTGATATCCTTTACGACCTGCAGAAATGTTATGAATACATATTCACCATTTGTGAGTGCTTCAGATAATGGAAATCATTCAGACTTGTGAATGCTTCAGATTGCGGATAAACAGTCGGAGATGTTTGAATGGCTCAGATAATGGATGGCAGTCGGATAGAAAGGAGAACTCAACCTATAAAATTATGAAGTAGCTAGGAGTATTCATTCCATGGGCACTACAAACAAATGACCTGAAACGAATGCCATTCATTCATTCATTCTGTGAATACTATTCATTTATTATATATGTTATATGTTAGGTTATATGACGACACCCACATATTTTTTTATGTTCTGCAGATACTGAACGTAGAAATCGAAACATATATATTTAGAGATTATTATAAGGAAGTCTAAGGACATTAAGGATATTTAGGAGAAAGACAGAAAATATTATTTTATTATTTTAACAATTAATTTGTAATGACCAAAAAAACACACACACATAAAAAAAATGGCTGGAAATGGCTTACACATTTCTAATGCAGAGTCCTTGCTTACTGAGAGGGGATTTAGAATAATACAAATTTTGAGTTTGAAGAACAGAAAAAAAGTTGCATTAATTCAGAAATTTGTTTTGTGTTCTTTTTTGTAATTTTGACCAAGCGCTGATTTGCATTCAACTTCTGGAAATTACAAGTCGGAAAGCAGCTTAACATAAATTTCAATGGCTGCAACGGCGAACGAGTGTTGCAGTATTTGCCCAGCCACCGTGCCACCCACCCATCCACCCGTCCACCCATCCACCCGTCCACCCGTCCACCCGTCCACCCGTCCACCCGTCCACCCGTCCACCTGTTCGCCTATCCGTCCACTTTCCCAGCCACCTACTCAACTAACCAGCACCTACCTTCTAGCTATGCTCGTGCCACCTGTCCACTCATCGCACAAGTATGCGTGTGTGCATCAGACTGCGTCTGCATGTGTGTGTGAGTGTGTGTGTGTGTGTGTGTGAGTATAACTAAATATTTACATTTCATTAAAACTAAAAACAACACACAAAAGCAGCGAGAACGACACGAAAACGAATACGAAAACGAAAACTAAACAAATATAGAAATACACATAAAAACATACATAGACAGGATTCAGATACATTTACAGATACAGATACAGATACAGATACAGATACAGATACAGATACAGATACAGATACAGATACAGATACAGGTACAGGGGCAGATATAGATAGAGATACAGGAGCACAGAAACATGCAGCTTATGGTGGCATTATACTTTTTGGCTACGTAAAAGGCCTGCCCCGCCTACGAGTAGGGGCGGGGCAGAGCCTGCCGCTAGTTGCCAGTGCTGCCCAGATCTGTGGGGTAATTGCAGGACATGATAAAACCCAACAAGGATGGATCAACGAGGATCGCTACACTCGTTCACTTTATTATTTAGATTCCCATTTAAATCTCGTCCTTTTGTTGTCAGAATTCTATTAAGGGACGGGATAAAGGAGTTGGAGATATCTGAGGAGAGCCACACTTAGCGTGAAGAGTTAGATTTCCGGCTAGATCTGGCGGAAAAAGAAAAGGAACTGACAGCAATGCCGGTAAATACAACGTGTCGTCCTCACGTCTGACTCTGCGTCTCGCGTCCTGGGCAAGGTGAGTGCCACTCGAGGAGCTGCCAACTCTGAGCCTCTGTCTCTGGCTCTGTGTATATTTGTGTGTGTGTGTGTTTGTGTAGGGGTGTGTGTGTGTGTTTGTGTGCATCATATCGCTTTTTAAAACACACATACTTAACTCGACGTTTTGCACTCAACGAGCTTTTACGTAGCGGCAACAAAGTGTAGAAGTGCAACAACAACAATGCCACAGCAGCCTCTCATCTCTGTCTTGGCTTGTGTATGTCTCTATGCGAGTGTATGTATCTATGTGTGTGTGGGTGTGTGTCTGTGTGTGTGTGTGTGTTTGCCATGTATGTTTTATTTTCATACGCAAAAGTTGGCCAGCGTCAGTTAGGTCGGCATGTGGTTCATTTGGGCCACTATATGAGAGCCCGGCCGAGTATAGCGAAATAAATAGTATATTTTGCCCGAGTGCCACTCATGGAAATTGCACACAAAAAACAACGACAACGGCAACGACGACGACGACGACGACGACGCTGACGCTGACTATGACGACAACGATGAGGTTGAGGTTGAGGATGGAAATGAGGATGAGAATGGGAATGGGAATGAGGATGGGAATGGGAATGGGAATGGGAATGGGAATGAGGACGATGATGGCGACTAGAACAAAGAGAAAGGGCAGAAGTGGCAATGAGGAACAGCAGTCAGGCCCGAGACTGAACCTCTGCTCTGAACTGAACCCTCTGAGCGCTCGCTGCTGAGACTCGGTCACTGAGGTCCTAGTCCTGTAACTGCGCCGGACCCGTGTCCTGTGCCTATGCCGAGTGCCAGTCAAATATGAATCGGAGCTCTTACAGCATAATAATAACAAGAAGTTACTGTGCCCATTTACATGCAACTGCAACATGTCTCGCACTCCTTTCCACCTGACCCAATTGGTGCCTTTGTTGTAGTGGATACACACACTCACACAAATACAAACACACACACACACACACACACGCATAGAAGCAGAGGCAGAGAGCTTAATTACGGGGCATGTTTAGCAGCTCTATTCAATTAGATGTGTTGCACGTTCATAGCCATAACTTAAATCGCAGCAATCAGCCAAAAAAAGAAGGACACACACATACATACTCACACACACAAGCACATACTGAAATTGCTTGTTATATTTCATACTAAGCAACGTGCCACACACATTTGTTACCTGCCCCAATGTTTAATTAAAAACTAAAGCAGCTGCCGTTTGCTGTTTACACTTTGAGTTTGCAGTTTTCAGCTTTCAGCTTTCAGTTTTCAGTTTGGAGTTTTCATCTTTCAGTTTTTCATTTTTTCATTTTCAGTTTTCAGTTTTCAGTTTTCAGTTTTTAGTTCCCCGCTTTTCAGCTTTTCAAATCAGTTCTTCATTTCGAGTTCTCCCCTCTCAGGTTTTTTTCTTCCAAGTGTTCATTTTCGCTCCCGTCTCTCGGTCGCTTTTCCTTTTCCTTTTTCTTCTCCTTTTCCATTTTCATTTTTCTTTTGCAACTTTCAGTTTATCAGTTTTTCCAATTGTGCAGCATAAACGCAATTTGTATTTTCCACATTTTCCACATTTTCTTTGTATTTATTGGGGCACAATGCAGTCGTTAAGAATTTTTAGTGGCTGTCAGCACTTTTTTACAAGACATTCCCAGGACTGCCACACATCCTGCTCGAACTCCAAATACTCTACCTTTTCGTGTGTCTACGGCAATGTCAAACGCATTTCTAATGGCTCCAAGATGTCCTTCATTGATTATCTATACATTGATTCTCGTCTAATGCTTTGATCAGTACTTACAGCTCATTGGCTCCTTTGCTCCTTAGCTCCTTTCCCTCATTGTCCGGCTGCCCTCCTTGGCTGCTGAGCTGATTACCCAGATGATTTGCTTCTTGAGCGTCCGACCCGACTTGAGCGGCGACGCACTACTAATGATGCCCCATCTAGAAGAGGTAAGTGAAAAGTGACAAGACTGTGTGGCACTTAACAGCCAATAAATTGTAATTCGACACGAGCTGCAGGCGACAGAAACGGAAGCAGGAACGCTGCCAGGAGCCAGTAGCTCGGCCGGGACACACGACGCGTACACACACGAATGTATTCGTTTTGCTTGTGGAAATGGAAAATTAATTTTCAAACGATTTTACTTGCTATGTTTTCTGCCACTGCCTACCTCCCCGCCCCAAACCGATGCCCTGCACATTTTCGCATTCGTCCTCACCGCCAGACCCACTTCACTTCATCCCAGTTCACGTCTTCGGTCTCGATCCTGTTTCTTGTTGCATCTCAAACTGCTGCATGTTATCGTCGCCTCGAAGCCTTTCAAGCTTCTCTTTCTTAGCTACGCCTGTAAAGTGTCGCAGAACCTGCTTGCCACTTTGGCGCTTTGCCCTCGTCCTCATTCTCGTCCTCCTCATCCTCCCTTGGACCGACGCGAGGGCCTCGCATTGTACCATTTTTATATTACTTTCATTTATTTTGCTTTATTCCCAGGGCACATACCCTGTACGTTCTTATCACACACCCACGTTGGCAGCATACAAGTGGCAAATAAATTCATTAGTGGCACAAATTAGTTGCATGCAACGGCAGCCAAGAGCCAGCATCGAGCAGCAGGCAATACGAGCGCCATTACCATCGCCATCGCCATCGTCGAGAGCAGAAAGAGCAGCAGCCGCAGGACTAGGACCCTGCTCCTGGCAAAGCCCAGCCAGCTCAGAGCAAAGGCGAAGGACACTAAAGTGCTTTCAATTTCAATTAAGTTTGCCACTCACTGCAGTTGCAGTTGAAGTTGCAGTTGCAGTGTTTTGACTGCATTTCACAACCTCTGGGCGTGGCACCCAATACCCCATGTCTTCCAAACATCCAAACAACCAATCACCCCAACACCCCAACACCCCAACACCCAAGCACCCCAACACCTTGCTTCGCTTACCCCTTCATCCCCGCTGAGTGCGTGCTGACTCAGGGGCACACTTAAAGCTCGTTTAAGCGCTCGTTTTGTTTCATCTGTTTTATCCGCTGTGCACTCCTGCAGCTCCTGCAAATCCTGCAACGCGTGCTGCTCCTGCTGCGGCTGCTGCTCCCGCTGCTTGCTCCTGCAGCAGCCAAAGGCCAATCTTGATTAAGTAATCAAAGTATTTGCCAGCTAATTTATTGCCTCTGGCCGGGGCCAGGCCATGCGTATGGGCAACATTAAGCAGCTTCACAGCAGCGTTACGGCCAAATGCAGGATAATAGAAGAAAATTGGCTTAAGGATAATATTGCACTTCCTCGATATCTATCAAGACGGCAAGCCAGCAAGCAGCGCATTCCCACTTGACCCACTCACACAGCCCACAAATATGTCCTTCCTCCCAGCTGCTCATCATTTTTACTATATACTGATATATATATGGATATATGATATATATTTGAATATACTATATACATATAGCATTACAAGGCAGGCGCTGACAATGCAGTCCGACATGTGGGCAGTCACTGGGAGCTCGGCTCACACACTCTCCAACTTTCCGACTGAACGGAGATTGACAGAAAAACATTTTTAAAAACTAAACTGAACTGAACTGAAATTTTCCAATTATTGGGCGAACAAGGAAGGAGCGTGAGAAGTCCGTAAAATGAACATAGTGGTGGAGACCTTTCTGGATCAGTTCTTCGCAACTCAGGTGCAGGACTTGAAGAGAATCCTTGCCAACCACAAGGACAAGACGGACGTTGAGGTGTGCCGTCGCTGGCTGCAAATCTTTGAGAAGAAGAAGCAGAGCAAACAAGCCCGGAGCAATCTCATGATGCTGATGATCGGTCAAATGTCAAAGCTAAAGAAACTGTCCAGTCCCTTCGCCGACCTGCGGAACTGCGACCGTCAGCTGGAGGTGATTTGCAATGAGAACGCTGACTATATCAACGAGGAGGCACATAGGCAGCCGCTGGTGGACCTGCTTCTGAAGACGGCAGCAGCTCTCAATGAAGGGGCTTCCCTTGAGACCGATGAGATGGAGGCCATTTCTGAGGAGTGTTGCTGCCACTACCGCTGCGAGGTGAACTCGAAGGGCTCCAATGTGAGGAGCCTGTTGCAGGAGAATGAGCAGCTCATTACGAACATTAATGACTATATATCGAGCTCCCTGCAGGAGAGTAAAGGCAGCCACCGGATGATTGCCGGCACAAGCGGAAAACCCACTGTGGACTACGCCGTAGTCGAGCAGAACATGCTCGATGCCATTGAGCAGCTGAAGGGGTGGGACTCCAAGTCAACTAAGGGATCTCTCGGCTTTCTGGCCACTGCTCTGCAGGACTTACTGGGCGACAAGTCGGCAACTAGCAAGAGAGTCCAGAAAATGGACCGCAAGCTGGAGAAGACCCTTTGCGATATCATAGAAAAGACAGTCGTCCGCCGTGAGATGAACATACGGGCTCTATACGATCGTCTGATCCATTGGCAGCAGAATCAACTGTTCCGTGAGAAGCGTGCCATGGAGTTCGCCCGCTACCAGCTGGAGGCGGAAATGAGTGACTTCAAAATGCGTGAGCAGGAGTACTGGCGGAAGTGCAAGGATAAAACCGCGTCGAAGAACTACAAGCAGGATGAATTCAACGAGTCGAATGAGCAACGCTTTCCCATTTGCTGCTGCTACACTCAAAAACTTAAGGGTGAGGATCACTACTCCTACTCGGATTACTCCTCAAGCAAATCCGACATATTGAGCGAGTGCAGCAAGTGCAGGTGCAGCTCGTAGATGGTCGTACTCCAGGATCAGATTCAGCTGCATTTCTACATCCACCAAACACATCCCTGGAACACCCGCAGACAGCTCTGATCTTATATTTTTTTATTTTTTCGTGAATTAAAGTTTTCAAAATTGCCTTTTTTTATTTTTAATTTGAGTCCACATGTAGTTCAGGTACCTCGAAGCAACAGGAGCCGAAAGGAGGAGGAGTTCCTGGAATTGGCCAGTTGAGGAGACCCATGGATTGAGGTGCCTATGAATTTTGGAAGAATCTTGCAATATGTAAGATGAAATAAAACACTCTCCAAATAATTCTATTGCTTCTAACTGCACTTCCAGCAACAAAGGATATTCCAGAAGGAAAGCGCCACTAAATTGCGGCACATTTGTCGCCACACGTTGGGGACTCCTTCAGCTATCGAGGGGAAAGATTACAGATTGGCGGCGGGAGACAAAAAACTGAACAACAAGAGGCAGCAGCAGCAGCAGCAACAACAACAACAACAACAGAGAACAGACAGCAATCAGCAGGCAACTTACAAGGATGTGTACACATTCATGTATATATTTGTTGTCACTGCGCAGCCTGCCGACTGCCGCCTGCCGCCTGCCGTCTGTCCATTTGTCCATTTGTCAATACACACGTATTCGCTATTTCCTTTTCCGCCTCGTGTTATCCTTGCGTTTAAGTATTTCTTTGTGATCCCTACGCAGAAGCTCCCAAGATGCCTGGCGCAAGCAAGGACTTGTTAGCTCCTCCTCCCAAATATCATATGTGGCAACGCGTGGGCGTGGCAATTGCCCAAATGGAACTACAAGGAGGCTGAGAAGCGTATGATGTGGGTAGTGGAATGTGGGGGGTGTGGAATGCGGGATGTGGGGTGTGGGGTGTGGCATGTGAGGCGGCAGGTTGGCGCTCTTAAATGTACTTTAAATATCACTTAACGCGTTTAGCGATGATTTCCAAGCCTTGACATTTTATATCCTTATGCCATATTTGCTTTGCATATTTATTAGATCCGGTTTTGGGGACATGTCAGCTACGACTGGGACCTTTCGAGCCCCGCCGGAGCACCTAACCCCTGGCAGGGTGGCACCGAGGCACCATATGAGCTGAGATGGGATGGGATGGGATGAGATGAGAGCTGCCAGCGTGGGTGCCATTAGAAAACTGATATTAAATTCAATTCAATTTCGTAGCTAAGTACACAAACATTTTGGCTTACAAATTTTATGTCCATATGTAAGTACGGAAAAATTAAATTTCGCATTTTAATGAGCCATCAAAGGAGCGGAGAGAAAAAAATAAATTAAACCTAAATGGAACCCACACACACGCACACGCACACGCACACGCACACGCACAGGCACACGCATGCACACACCCACGCGTACGCACACAGCACGCAAAGCCAAACACACGGACAGAATGTAAATAACAGTGAAAAGTGGCAAGCAGGACGACTTTGACATACCCTATGAACGCGTCAAGGATAATCTGACCTGTTGAGCCCTGCGGGCCACTATCAACGGCTCGGCTCGGATTCCTGCAGGCGCAACCGGATCCCAAATATACCCCCATATCATCTTGTCTACTTTAGGGTATAAAAAGATTGAAAAGCAAAGCTAACAAAGCCCCAAAATGCTTAAAGTTAATTTAAATTTAATTAGGATTTTTTCATCGCATTGTTTTTTGGACACTAGAGACGGGGACAAGGACAGGGACGGGGACAGGAATAGAGACGGCGACGCTAGGAGAAAGAGTGAGAGAGAAAGTGAAGGGGGAAGGGGGGAGGGGGGAATTTTGGTAAGAGGTCTCCCGGTGAAGCAACTGTAAATGAAAATTGACGCTACGCAAGTTTATTAAAATACGATTTGCATAAGGATATTGCACAGGACACGGCGTAAGTCCCAACTTTTCCCACACAAAAGTCAAATGTGTAAAGCAGAAGCGAAGCCAATGAATTTTAAATATGTATTTTCACAACAGATAAGTTCACCCACAGAGGGCGACACCCACACACCCACACACACACACACACATAGTAAGAGAGAGAGTGGTGGAAATAAAAGCTCAGAAAAAGTCGGAAAAATCAACCGAGCGCATTAATTTTCGCTTTTCGCCTTTCACACGCATTTGATTTGCGTTCAAAACTCAATTAAAAGTAGCTCGGCCTCCGTTTGGGCGCTTCTGTTTGTCCTGGCCCCAGGTCCTTGGCCGTGTAGTGGTCCTTCTTAAGGGTCACAGGCCAATCCGGCCCTGATACTTTAGAGGCTTAATTTTCCACAATTGCTGAATATCAAATTGTTTACCTTGCCATTAGGCCAGTAACAGAGCCCAGAGATGAATCCAAATGGAGGAAGTTCCTCGGGGGCAGCTCACAAATAGATATCCTGATAGATTTCATAAACGATAGACACCAAGTGCAGGGAGCTCCAAAGTTCCAAAGAAGATGTTCTTCCCAGCTTCAGATGGGGCACATCGAGGCACAGATTCGTACCCTGCACTCGCGATGGCTGAGAGATGGGAGTCCATAGAGTCATTTGTGTCTTTCGGGTTTGCTGAGTGGCTCTTAATATAATGAGCACTTAGCTGAGGACGAGCTGGAAGCTGAGGGGCCAATTATGTGCATCGCCTGCGATTGCAGTAAAAATATTTAATTGGAATTCAAAGGACTTTTGCAATCAGCTGGAAAATACTGACTAAACGGACTGGGGACAGGGACAGGGACAGGGACTGGGACAGGGACTGGGACAGGGACTGGGACAGGGATGACAGGGATGACAGCGATGACAGCGATGAGTCGACAGTCGGCAACAAAGTGTAGGTACCCGGGCTCAGACCCAGCCGCATTTAAAGGCTCGGTGTGGGAGGAGTGGGGGTTGGGGGATGGATTGACCCCTTAATGGATGCCATCATATGGTGATCTCTATACTTAAAGCGAACTCTTTTATGGCCAGGCCATCGGAGTTGGCTTTTAGTAGGGCAGACAATGTAAAACGGTTTGGCAAGAGGCAAAAAGGACAAACAGTGAAGAAGTCGATAAAAATTGGCGCCACACGTCGATGTCAGCAATCAATGCAAAGCTGTGGCAGTTTTTAATTGCTTTGCATAGTTATAGATAGATATATATATATATATATATATACGGATGGGGTTTTTCTTTCTAGTATTATGCAACCCCCCACCCCCCACTCCCCACTCCCCTCCCGCTATCAGCTATCCGCCCTTGCAGCCAGACTCGCCAGATTCACATTCAAGCTCGCATCCATATTCGCATCCGGATCCGCTTTAGCATTCGCAATCGGATTCGCATTTAAAGGGCAAAAGTCGCTGCAACAATTGATGCCATTGGTCGTCGGCTTCCTGCCACAACAATGATGTGGCTTCACTTCCAACTCGTCCATTGCTCCTTCCTCTGCCCAACCATCGTCCCATCCTCCCCTGGCAGTCTCTACCTATCCTTGTCGATGTCTCCATCAATTTCTCCCCCCCTCCCCCTCTCCACCCCCTATCTCTCTGTCTCTCTGTCTCTCTGTCTCTCTGTCTCTGTGGCTCTTTGTCTCTATCTGACAGCCCTGCAAGCTCTATCTGTTGTGCCTGCCTCTGGCTTCTAGTGATTCTTGCTTCAAGCTTCTCAATGGCACAACGGAAGCAGCGCTTCAATGGTGCAATAAAAGTGAATTCACCAGGAAGGCAGCTCAAATTGAAGTTGACCGCCTGGACATTAGAGTCATGCGAGCAATTGTGTCTGGCAACACAGACGTATTCACACACACGCACACACGGACACACGCACACACCCACAGGCACACACATATGCGGGCAACAACAAGAGAAATGCATTGAACGAATTTAATAAATAAAATAAAACTTAAATTGAAATTTGTTGTCATCGTAAATTGATAATAATTATTTTTAATTGCATGCAATGCAGCTCATGTTGTTGTTGTTGTTGCTGCTGCTGTTGTTGCTGTTGTTGCTGTTGTTGCTGTTGTTGCTGTTGTTGCTGTTGTTGTTGCTGTTGGCGTTGCTGCAACTGCAAATTGCATGTGAAAGGCCTGTCGAGACACTGACCTGGCCAAAAGATTGCCCCAAAGTGCCACCACATCCCATTACCGTCCCTCCCCCACACCCCCGCAGCGAGGAATGTTGAATACGCATATCACGCATACGTCGCGTTGCACATAAAAAAGCCATTAAGCAAACAGCATTAAAATTAACTTAAATATTGTATACACTCGTAAATAGCTGAAAAATGAAATGCATTTGGCATATTTGCTTAATCGCATTTGCTCTGAATGTGGAATGCAAACTGCATGCCGCATGCCGCATGCCGAATGCCGCATGCTGCAAGCTGCGAAATGTAAAAAGCGAAAAGTAAAAGCAGAAAATACAAATTGCAAAATTGCGAAGGGCGAATGCAAAATGCAAAATGCAAAATGCAAAGTGCAAACATTTTTCAGCTTTTTAATTTTGTTCATATTTATTGGATTTATCACACATCCTTGCAACGTGTTGATTTGAAGGACATCAAACGCTTGCATCAAATTAATTACAATCTAAATTAATTTTTTATAATGAATTCTGAACGTTGGGCTTCAATTCCATTTTCATTTTCATTTCCCATTTTCCATTTTCCACCTCCACTTCCATTTCCATTCTGGTATTTACTTTTGGACATTTATTTGCAGCTTATTATATTTTATAGATAAGCGCTTATAAAAATAGGAAATTAATTGCAAATATTTTATTTGAAGGTAAACGAATTCAACATCAATTTTATTCCTGCCAGCTTCTAACACGCTCCGTGTCCAGCGATGGGGTGGGGCTGGGGGAGGGGTGTGGGGATGGGGATGGGATGGATAATGTAAAAAACAATGAAATAATCAAATCAAATGCAATTCATTTCGGATTGTGGCTGCTCTGTGTCTGCTGTCCTTTGACCTCTATAATTGACATTCGATGTTTGCACCTTTAAATTAAAATTTCAATTAAATTTTGTGGCAAGGATTTTCCGCATTGGCGCACTGATAGTATTTTCCAGTTACCAAATTGCTTTGTTTGCATACCAAATTATTCATGCCCTGTGCATCTCATAGACACTCATGGACACTCATAGACACTCATAGATACTCATAGATGCTCATAGATACTCTTAGATACTCATAGATACTTTTGTATCTTTCACCTGCTTCTGCATAGCTGACCCAATCAGCTGCATTAATAATTCCATTTCGAATTCTCTCTTTTAAGTCGATGTCCAGTAATTACCGATAAGCCTCATCCAGGACGATGCAATGGCCCAAGGTGAAAGCCCGCCCTTCTGCCTTCTTCCTTCTTCCATCTTCCTTCTTCCTTCCTCCCAAGAAATCTCCTTCTCTTTATCCCAAAGACTTTAATTCGAAATTTTCTCATTTGGTATTTCATATTTGACATTTGGTATTTGGTATTTGGCATTTGGTATTTGGTATTTGGAATTTGACATTTAATGCGTAAGGCTGTCAAATTTTATTTTATAATTTTAGATCAAAGTTTTTACCAATCGAAGCAAACTTCTCCAAGGATTCTCGTATTTATATTTACATTTACATGTTTACCTCTGCTCACAGACACTCGACTCGACGCAACACACACACACACACACTCAAAGGAGCCACACACAAAATTGCAGATTAAACATTAATTGAACTTAAATATTCAATGCAAACATTGGTTAAAAGAAAAAGGACACTTTGGACATTGAAATCAATTGAATTATGTGTAAACATTTGCTGCCTCCTCTGCAGGACTTTAACAGCGTTCCGCCCATTTCCCCCATTTCCCCCACTTCCTCCATTTTTCCCCATTTTCGCAACTTTGCACTTTCATCCTCGAATTTAAACATAACATAACAATTTTTGAATAAAGACCGATAAAGCAATAAAGCGATAAAACGAAGGGCAAAAAAGGATATGCGAGTGGCGAGTGGCGAAAGGCGAAAGGCGAATGGCGAACGGTGAACGGCGAAAAAAGGAATAAAGTTTTGGTCGGAACTATTTGATATCTGGCTTATTCATGTGTAGAGCCCCGTCTATATATCCTTCATATGGTTAGCTATATTTGCCTATCGCCTATCGCCTATCGCCTTGCCCGCGCTCGCCTTGACTGCTCCTGGGAGTCAGCCACAACTTTTCTCGTTCACTTACCAAAAGTTTTGGGCCAAAAAAATGTGCGCGCTTCACGTGGAGCTGAGTTCAGTTCAGTTGAGTTGAGTTGAGTTGAGTTCACTTTGAATTAGTTTTTCACACTTTGGAAGTCATTTGCCGGGGCTCAATAAATTAGCAGAGGCGTCAGGCACAAATCCAGTGACAATGACTTTTAGTTCTATGTTCCTGGCACCGACAACACACACCGACAACTCACACACACACACACACACTGATGCAATGGCAAGCGGAAACGTAGCAGCGTATTAAAAACTCATTAAGAGGCCGTGGCCTACAGAATTTGAGTGTGTCCTATGTGATTTTTTGTGTTCTTCACTGTGTTACTTTGTTGTTGTTGTTTTTGGTCTTTTTTTAATTTATGCAAATATCGACCGGGTGCCACATGTACAGACGACAGACACACATACACACGTACCCACATACATGCACGCAGGGAGCTCTGCGGCGCTGTCAAAAAGTATGCTACGCTTTTTGCTGGCCAAGTTGCGGCAATGCCGGGCGAAAGTAAATCGAATGTCAACCGCGCACACACACACACACACAAACAAACACACACACTAGCATGCACAGAGGCAAACAAACAAACAAACAAGCATACAGAACACACAAACAGACACAAACAGGACGCAGGACACAGGACACAGGACACAGCACACAGGCAATGGACACTTGAACAAAAATCAGTGGGTCGTGAGGGGCGTGAGTGTTATTCTCGCTGCCGTGACTGCCGTGACTGCCGTGACTGCCGTGACTGCCGTGACTGGCGTGACTGGCGTGAGGGGCCCAGCACGTGCAGGACGTGACCTATGCCAAGCGTTAAATTCACGCGAGTTCTCGGAGCCTTCTTTGAAAAATACCCTAAAATTCCTATAAGCGATTCCGATTACGTATACGAGATGGAGTTCCTCAGTTACGCTCGCAGTGGCTAAGATGATGTACACACACTCATACACACACTCACGTGTCGACCAAATCCGCTTAAGACAAACTGACGACTGATTCTGTGCCACGCAGCGCGTTGCCGCAAGTTGGGGCAACTTGGCCCCAAATTCACATCGGCGACGGCGACGGCAACGGCATCCTCGTCGTCCTCGTCGTAGTCCTCGTCGTCGTCGTCGTCGTCGTCGTCGTCGTTGCCGTCGCCGTCGTTGTCGCCGTCGTTGTCGCCGTCGTCGTTGTCGCCGTCGTCGTCGTCATCGTCGTCGTCGTCGTAGTCA
Organism: Zaprionus lineosus; assembly: GCA_035044505.1. Lineage (NCBI taxonomy): Eukaryota > Metazoa > Arthropoda > Insecta > Diptera > Drosophilidae > Zaprionus > Zaprionus lineosus. The sequence goes on along the minus strand of JAWNNX010000688.1, from coordinate 293,342 downwards.
GCGGCGTCGTCATCGTCATCGTTGTCGTTGTCGATGTCGTGGTCGCCGTTATTGTTGTTGCTGTCGGTGCAAAAACGTCGGCAACATCGTGGGGCAGCTCCCGGACCTGCCGCACAAACAAAGAGAACCTCCTTAAGAGAGCGTGTTTCAATTCCCAAACGTTCCGGCGTGTGTGGCGCAACTGGTATAGCTGCCGCTTGGAAGCTTCAGTACAAAATATGTGGCAATGGAAGGCACACTCTTCCACTCCCGTCCCCAATCCCCGCCTCTCACTCCCCTCACCTCGCACTTGCCGCGGACTCTTAAATGCCAACGGCTACGTCTGTTTTGTTTGCCCAATTAAATGCCACATATGTCATGCACTCCCCCAGACCAAATCCCGTACCGCTTCTTAATTCCCCTGACTCCAGATCTGCAGTCCTGTACGATCCCAGGCTCCTGGGCCTGAGGCCTGGGCATCGGGCCCCGCTCGACCAAGACTCCAGAATGCAGTTTTTTAATTAATCATTAATAGGAGCCACGCTCGGCTGGAGGCCAAAGCGACCAAAGCAACTAAAGTATCCACGCTGTCAAAGCAGATAGAGGCGACCCCCATGCCCCTCCAGTAGGCACAGGGCACACGCTGCATCTCGGCCCTTGCCCGCCGCACGGCTTGCCAAACTGAATGCCAAATTGCAGCGGCGCTCCGTAGGCGCCCTGCCTTTGAAATGCCCGACGGTGGCCCCGCTGTCCCCCGTCGAACTCTGGCTCCGGGTCCGGGTGCAGGTCCGGACCGGGTGCGAGTCCAACTATGGCTCTGGCTGGGTTTGTGGCTGTGACTCCGACTGCAGCTGTGGATGCGACTGTGACTGCGACTGCGACTGTGACTGCGACTGCGACTGTGACTGCGACTGCGACTGCGACTCCGACCGCAATTAGCGAGCAGCAACTGTTGCGCCCTTCCATGTACCAAATCCCCAAGCACGTCCCAGACCCGAGAGCAGAGGCATTGCAACTGCGCCTATTTGTGTGCGGCACATCACATGCAACCGCACGAGTAACCGAAAGAAGTCCGACACATAGTGACGTTCTGTGTGGCACGATGTGTGTGGCAGACCGAACGCCGTATACCCTGTAGATGAGGATAACTTAAACGGACATAGCTCAGCCAGCCAGGTGACAGAAGGTCCTTCGTATATTTTAATTGTGTAATTGCCTGTAGTCAGTCCAGGAGAAGTTGAGCATTAAAGGGGATCTTCGACATTTCCATATCGTGGCTATGGGACGGGGCAGCTGCAGCATTAGGCGGCTGCCCCGGGGAGGGGACGAGCAGTTGGCCGCCTAATGTAAACAATTGAACCGCGGGTCATGTCTCCGACTTCAAATGCAACTCGAAATTGCATCTCCATTTCCATTTGTAATTCACCGCGTTGCATGCCACTCCTGCTTGCAAATACAATTTGCTTCGCTCGGTCGAACATATTCTGGATTTCGCATAATTTTATTGGTTCACCCGACGACAGCAAACAGAATCAACAGATCTCAGTTACCAGTCACCAGTCACCAGTCGCTAGTCACCCGTCACCCGTCACCAGTCGTCGACTCCCAACTCCCAGTTCCCAGTTCCCAGTTCATGACTCCGAACTACTGACTCCTGGCTCCCAACACCCAACTTTGGCTTCCATTCCCCTGCACCCAGCACCCAGATCCAGATCCCAGATCCCAGAGCCAGTTGCCAGCTGGTAGCGCATGTCTCCGACTCCCCAACGTATTTTTCTAGGCGCTACGTGGCGAGGCCGAAGTGCATCCATATGCCTGGCCCATGTGCACCGCCAGAGCGATTCCTTTACCGAGGGCACTTATGTTTTGCATATGCAATCGCACACATAATCAGCCATCAGCCATCAGCTATCAAGCAGCTGCCTGATGGCTGCCACGGCCCCAGGGTCTGACCCAAGTGAACCGAGCAGTTACCGACCCTGGGACCTACAGTGCGGTATCCAATACCGAGCACCCGGTGCCCATCACCCATCACCCATCGCCCGATGCCTGTTGCCTGTTGCCCGGTGCGCGGTGCCTTGTGCTTTGTGCCCTGTACATGATGCATGGTGCATGGTGCATGGTGCATGGTGCCTGGTGCCTGGTGGGGGCAAAAATGCTAATTAGGCGTAATTCGCATAAAATTCGCAAACATTTGCTGTCATTGGCAAGGCTTGCAGCTGGAGGATTCGGTTGCGATTCATTTTGTGCCCGACAATTCTGGAAATGGCTTTTGATTTACGAGCGGCCCATCAACAGCCGCCAATCGTCAGCCTCATCCGTCATCGACGGCCACCCCACGTAGCTGGAAGCTGATGTTTCTATGTATTTGCTACGCTCCCCGCAGTCCCCGCAATCCCCAATCCCCTATTCCTCATATCCCACATTCCTCATGTCCCATTCCCCATTGAACTTCAGCGTCGGCGTCGGCGTCTCCAGCAGCTCCACAAGCAGCCTGATAAATTATTAAGTGTATGTGTAAGCTGACGTGATTCTGATACTTGGCAGATTTGTTTTGCTCGTGATTTGCCGTAATTCCTTGTGGCAGGACACCCAGGACATGCACACACTGTGTGCGTTGACTACAGTGGCACTAAGCTCATCTCCTCGGACATCGTGTGAGGTTGTCCGGCAGATTACACGGCTTCCACATGAAGGATGGAGGATGGCAGGAGGTGTAACTTATTCACTGGCTAAAAAACCATTGAATAGGCATCCTGTTTTTTCGACTGCTGCGAAAAGTGTGTCATCATCATCGCAATCCCTACCAGAGTTGCAGAGCTCGAATGAATCAAAGGAATCCGTCTGGGAAATGGAAGGACGAAAAAGCGCACTCAAACATTGATTTCCTCAAACACTCAGGCAAATAATTTAAAGGCGCCATTTGCCGGACTGAGGACTGGGGACTGAAGGACGAAGGGAGAGAAGATGAAAAATAGCCTTGACCTTATTCGCTCAAGCTCAAGTCGTAGCCTAGGGAATCGTTCCGCAGGAAAAGGGATGCTGGGCCGCAACTCCATGGCCTGCGGAGTGGGAGGAGCAGTTAAAATTTTGCAATTGTTGCCCACTAAGAAAGTTGTTTTGTTAATTAAATAATCAAGATGCTGATCAAAGTACTTTTGGGTTGATGAGGGGGGAGGGGTACTGGGTGGGTCCTGGGGCAGGGCGAGTACAGGACCAGGAGCATTACTCAATTGAGTTTTGCATAGTTTGGCAAACATCTGCGGCTAACGATGCGTATCAGAGCATGGAAATGGAACTGGGTGTGGGTGTGGCTGTATGTGTGTGTGTGTGTGTGTGTAGCTGTGTGTGTGTGTAGCTGTGGGAGTCGCTGAAGCTCAGGGCTCCGGAATGGGATTGAGAATTGAAGGATGAGGGATGAGAAATGAGTACCGTTAACTCCTACTCACTTTACCCAAGTACTTTGAATACCCACGAGAGGGAGGAGAAGGATGAGACGGAGGAGAAGGATGAGACGGAGGAGGGGGAGCCACAGGGAGAAACTATTGTCAACTACGAGTACTTTGTGCTTGGTCGTTCAGGCCCAAAAGCGCTTCCATTGTCATTTCCTGTCCGCCATTGCCGCTGAAAGGATTTCAATGTCACACGGCGGCTGTGCGGCCAAAGCAACTCCTAGGCTCCCGAGCTGCTGTCCTGGCGACTGGTCCATTACGTTAACCCACGGGCGCATCAAGTTTCGGCGACCACGAAAACTCCGCAATGAAAATTCATGAAAATGCTATCCTTTTCGCTTCCACTCCTTGCCTCCATGTCACTGCCCCTCCCGCTCCCTTTCCCTCTCTCTCTCCCTCTCTCTCGTTCAGTTTCGCTTTGTCCTCGCTCCCCTTCTCTGTCGCACCACAGACCCACTTTTGTGGTCAATTAACGGCAGCTTTTTGCAGCCTCAAGTTTGCTTTTGTGTAATGAATTTAAATGACCCACTGCGCCGAGACCCTCGAGTGGCATGAAGTGTTTTTCCAGCCGCAGTCGCCGATTGCCTGCCTCAACAGACGACACCTTAAGCCGACCCAGCCAAGCCAACCAGCACACTCCCCTCCCTCCTCTGCCCGTTGCCACCGTTGTGCCCGCCGCCCCCGCTGCCCCCATGCCACCATCTGGCCACCTCTCACACGTTGTGACAACACCTGTCGCCAAAAAATTTTCAACAATTTAGCTAATGACTTCCATGAAGCTATGGACTCTGCAGCCGAGGCGAGTGTGGAGGCGAGACGAGTGAGCTGTCGAGACGGTATGTCAGTCTGTCAGTCTGTCAGTCGAACAGACAGTCAGCCAGTCAGCCAGTCAGGCAGTCAAGCCGCTGGCTCGTCGAGCGGCCTGACAAGCGATTTACCTAGCCAACGGCTGGCGCTCTGTAAATACCAAATTAATTATATTCCATGCACTGAAATTAATCAAGTGTAGCGCCGGGCAAAACCAAAATCAACTACACTTTCGACCTGAACTCTATTTAACCCCGAAACAAGCCAGAAACTTACCTTTTCATCCCCTGCCCCACCCCTGCCCACACTGGCTCCTTCGCCGTCAACGTCACCCTCTCCCTCCGTGGCCCAAACTAACGCCACACGGCACAGCTCATAGCTTTGGCTCGGGCAGCTCTTGGGCCCATTTCATTAATCACACTCAACACTTAGAAGGGACTTCAAACAGGGGTCTATTGGAGGGGCCAGTGAACGGGGCGGATGGGGGAACGGAGCGTGGTCCTGGTGGGGACACGTTCGGCTCACTTGTGGCCAATGTCAAATGGTTTTGGCTGCCGGCTACGCGCCCAAAATGCTCCAAACTCTGATTATTTATTATTGTTTAAGGCGTTTCAGCAAAGAGATGGGGCGAGGGAGCAGGCGATTTGTGTGCATGTGTACGTGTGTGTATGCGTGTGTGTGTGTGGGTGTGTGTATAAAGACGTAAAAGGAAAGTCCACAAGCAGCTTCGTAAATTGCAAGTTGCACTAACTCAAGTCAATTGACATTCATTTTGGCAAGCTTGCCGAGTCGAGGAGTGCAGTGTCAACGAAGGGATAATTAATGGTCAAAAATAACGGCTAACGAGAGAAAGAAGACTTTAAACACACACACACACACGCACATCTGGTATTTGAATAAATATTTTCTTACTCTCCAAAGTCCCAATAAAAGTATAAATGTATTTTAATATTTTATTACATGAAGTAATACCGTCCACAATTAGTTTCCCGAGTGGAATAAGCCAAGGACTCATTAGGGACAAGAAACACAATATTTGACATGTGGAAGGACCTATTTACTGAGGTGTGCAAGTGAAAATAATTTTGGAGGTGGTGAGAAAAGTCGATAAAGAAAACACAGAGGGACTTGATTTGTACAAATTGAAAGGTAATGAGCGCAGGAGTCCATTGCAGGTACGAACAAATGTAGAGGAAGGAAAATAAAATATTACAAGGACCTTTTAGTGGCTCAGAAACGTCACAAACTGAATTTTATAGTCGAAATACTCAATAAAATGAAGTCTCAGACTTTTAGAAACTTTTATAGGAAACTTGAGAGCTTAGTCGTTAAGTTTGCATTGTTATGGCGGCTGCCATAACAAACGAAAACAATTTCACAGCCAAGACACAAACCACTATTTCAGCCCCAATTTTATTGTGTCTGGACTCGGCATAATCTATTTATGGCAGTTTATGGCTGTTTTATAGCTAATTGAGGAAATTTATGGCAGTTAAAACACAAAATGTGTATAGCTAAAAGTCTACAAATTTCGAACTGCCGAAAAATATGGCATATAAAAATGAACCATACAGAGTTGGTGCACCCGGCTACCGCCAGAGGGCGCTCCACAGCACACCTGGTACATCGCTCATTCGGCCAGCGCTTTAGTCGCGCGATCGACCCCATACGAAACAGGTGTATGAGCAACACCGCCAGCAAGACGCGCGCTGTGATAAGAAACGGTAATTTAATGATAGCCAAACAGTAAATATTCACTAAGAGCAAAAGTTTGAAGCTTGAAGCCCGGAGTTATGTATACAGAATATTTAACTAGAACGCGAAGTGCATGAAACTGAAATAAAAAATACGCCAATGCGTGATTACAACAAGCTTACTCGTGTGTGTGCGTGTGCGCATGTGTAATTGTGTGCGTCTGTGTGTGTGTTAAAAGTATGCATGGTGTTTTGGAAGCGTATGTGTGTGATAAGATAGTCCAGAAACACGACGCTTGTGATAAGAAATAACTGAAAGAAACTATAAAAAAACCAACAGACACAGAAACTTGACCGAGGGGATTACTCATTGCATTGACAATTTGGATACTCCGACAGAGAATGTGATCATCATGTTAGCCTATATGTTATGTATGAAAGGTATGCACACACACACACATGTAATGTATTGAATGTGTGTGTGTGTGTGTGCACTTAATGTAATAGGAGATATGCTCATATGAGCAGCTTCCGCTTTGGCGGCCCGTTTTCAACGGAAAATGTGCCAATAGAAAATTACATAAATTAGGTGACGGCTATCGCTGCTCTTGTCGCTGTTGTTGTTGTTGTTGTTGTTGTCTAAGTGCCATTGTTGTTGTAATTTTTCTTTTTTTTGTTTTTGTTATCATACACATACACATCCATGTACATAAAATAATATATATTTGCATAGGCGCAGACATGCACAAACGTGTTCACTTCTACAGGCATCCAGAGCTGAAATCGGCTCTGAGCGTGAAGAGAAAACATAAAAACAAAAAATTAAATTGCGGAATTGAAGCGCAGCGGCCACAACAGCAGCAGCAGCAGCAGCAACAACAACAAAAACAACAACAACAACAACAACAATGCCAGCAGCGGCAGTAACAACAATTTGAAAATATTTGAAATACAAATCGGAAACACTTACCGGTATTCCCCTATATACCGCAATTATCTATACACATATATAGATGCACATATATAGATACATATACATATACATATACATATATACGCCCTTGTAGTGGATGGCGAATGGAGTTAAGGTATTTGGATGAGGCTTGAGCTGAAACTGAGAATTTCTGGGCGGGCGAGCGGGAAAGATGTGCAAGATCTGAAAGTCTGGGTAGCACTTATAATGTAATCTAATGTAAATACTACGTAGTACCGTTATGTCGCAGTACCTTGATAGGCCCGTGTGCCAGTTCCCAGCCGGCTAACAATGTCTGCGACAAGCAGAAGCAAAGGAATTACCAAAGAAATAAACTCGTTAATAGCGTTACACGATCTGCGCGTAGCGTTTGGCCCCCTCCCTCTCACTCTCTCCCTCTCTCCCCCTCTCTCTCTCTCTCGTTGACTCCAGCAATTAGCCGCCACTTGTTGACCAGGTCATTAACCATCAGACGGGGTTAAAGTGACAGAAGAGCAGCCTGTCTCCCGCCAGGCAACAGACTTACCTGCAGTCCATGACGTCAGGCAATACCCCCCACTGCTACCTGCATCCACCCTCCTTCCGTCCAGCCTCCCCCCTCCCACACTCCTGCCTCATCTGTGAAGCAAATCACCTGCAAATGAATTTCATTCCGTTACAGTTTTGACTTCAGCTTTTTATCTGTTTGGCCATTAACATGAGAGCATGCAACATGTTGTCCATTGCTGGTTACACTTGTAACAGTTGTTGTTACAATTGTGTTGCATTGTTTTTGTTGCTCAAATTGACGTTTCTTTTGTTGCTGTTGTTGTTGCTGTTGCTGTTGTTGTTGCTGCTGCTGCTGCCGTGGTTACCTCCCGCTATTAACGGCTGCTCCACAGCTCCGCAGCTCACTGAAAGTGCGCGGAAGTATTAATAATGCATTTTTAATAAATACCAGCAACAACAACAAGAGCGGTAACTGCCTAAACAACAATTGCCCCAACAACAACAACAACAAAAACAACAACAATGAGAAGACCACCGACAACAACCTTGAATTTCGTTCGAGGGTTGAAGACCAAAAAAACATATGAAACTTTAGATACTCTTTATTTTTAGGTAACTGTAACTAAACAGAACTGCTCTGTCTCTTTCTCTCTATATTCTCCCTCTCTCCCTCTCTCCCTCTCTCTCTCTCTCTCTCTCTCTCTCTCTCTCTCTCTCTCTCTCTGTCTATCTGATTGAGATCTTAAATATTTCCACTGCTTCATCCTTGCTGCAATGAGAAACAATCAAAGCTCAAGCAGAAGCTTCTTTGGACATCGAGGGATAAAAGGAGAAGGAGAGAGTGAGAAGGGCGGTTAGTGAGAAAGGGAGAGAGAGAGGGTTTCGTAGGTACCCCAAACGACATCCAAAAGCCATAGTGATTATTAAGGTAGAGTATCGACTTGTTGTTGTTGTTGTTGTAGCGGAGAACTAAACGCAGTTGTTCCACCAAAACATTTGTCAAACGTTAAGTGCAAGAGGGACGGAAAGAGACAAAGGGAGGGAAAGAGAGAGAGAGAGACAGAGAGAGAGAGAGAGACACAGATAGGGATAGGTAGAATGAGAAATGAGTACTCAAGAGCCGAGAGAGGGCATGCCTTTCGCCATGGGACCGGACAGTTGAACTTCCACCTCCACCGCCAACTCCATCGCCATCCCCACCTTCGACTCCACGCCCAACTCCACATCCGTTCGCTCTCACAGACACACACACACACGCGCAGAGCACCGGCGACGGTGTCGCTACCTGGCGGATGACGTTAGTCGTGATCGGTAGCCGGCAGCAAGAGGAACGCACAGGGCACAGCGTGGCGACCGCGAATTTTTGTTTATTTTTGTTGAAGAATTGAAATTGCAGGCAGAACAAAAGACAAGCATGTAAAGGATACGTACAGCTATGACATCGTCCATGGTAAAGGACATAGAATGGGATAGGATATTGAACAGATTCCCCCAATGTGTAGATCACCTTTGTAATGTCCTGCTTCTTTTTCTTCTTCTTCCTAATTCGCAGTTGAAGCTGCGCCGAACTGAGTCAACGTGAAAGCAAGAACATGGCTTCCGGAATAACCAATAGCAACAACAACAACAACAACAACGCCAGCACTCCCAGTGATCTGGACTGCCAGGTTACAGTGGAGGATCTGCCCATCACCTTCAAGGTTAGTCATCTGCCCGGACAGCAAACAGACCGCATCATTTCACTTCACACAAAACTCATTGCAAAACGGACATTTAAAGACTGTGTGAAGTTCATCAGCTTCACTGCGCTTGGCCCTGCACCCCGCAGCCCCCGCAGCCCCCGCAGCCCCCGCAGCCCCCTAAACCAACCCATGCCCCCACCCGTACCAGTACCCGTACCCGTACCCGTACCCGTGCCCGTGCCCGAGCGCACACTCGCACCCACATACCCATGCTCAGCCGCCAGACCCAATCAAAACATTGCCAGACACGCACTCGTCTCGCTTGGCTGGAGGAGACCCAAGCCACACACACGGGCATTTCGGCTGTGGCTCTGACTGTGGCTGTGCCAGTGGCTGTGGCAGTGGCTGTTGCCATGGCTTTGATATTGCTGTGGCTCTGGATAGCCCTGACATCCGGTCCACGTTGGATGCAAATGAAGCGACAGTCTACAACACCCGTTGACTGGTGACTGGTGACTAGTACCTGGTGACTGGGGACTGGGGACTGGGGACTGGGGACTGGGGACTGGGGACTGGTGACTGGGGACTGGGGACTGGTGGAAGGTGGCTGCTGGCTGGCGGCCACCAGCGGGAGGGAGCCGCAGCCCGGAAGTACATGTAACTAACCCGTTACCTTTTGTCCATTTGCAGGTCAAATACATTGGCTCGGAGGCATCGCGCGGTCTCTGGGGCATCAAGTACACGCGTCGGCCGGTGGATAAAATGGTGGGCGTGGCCAAGAATCTGCCGCCCAACAAAGTGCTGCCCAACTGTGAGCTAAAAGTGTCCACAAGCGGCGTCCAGCTGGAAATCATATCACCCAAGACGAGCATCAACAACTGGAGCTATGCCATCGACACGATATCCTATGGTGTGCAGGACCTGGTCTACACGCGCGTCTTTGCCATGATCGTTGTCAAGGACGAGTCCAGTCCGCATCCCTTCGAGGTGCACGCCTTCGTCTGCGACAGCCGTGCCATGGCCCGCAAACTGACCTTTGCCCTCTCCGCCGCCTTCCAAGACTATTCGCGTGTTGTCAAGGAGTCCTCCGGCGAGGATCAGACTGATCAAGCCACGCCCGGCGACACCATAACGCCCACGCGACAAAAGTTCGCCATCGATCTGCGCACACCCGAGGAGATCCAGGCCGGCGAGCTGGAGCAGGAGACGGACGCATAGCCCCAGCTCCGCCCTCCCAGCTCTCCCTCGATCCAGCCCAATGAATGCCTCCAGCGTTCGTCGTCCTATTATTATTTTATAATCAAGATGATAATTTTTTTTTATTTTTTTTATAGTTCGGGGTCCGGGAGTTGTATCAATTGTGATTGTCATGTAAACACCTATTGTCCAGTTGTTATTGTAGTTCTCTCTCACCTGGTAGTAGCCTCATACAGCTAATTACCCAAAGCCTAAGCGTAAAGTCACTGTAAACATCAAACGATTTTCTACTTTATAATAAATTTATATATATATATTTGTACATTACATGAACCATCGCCGACTTACTGCTTCTTCTTCCCAAAGTAGGAGACCCGACGACCAACTGGTCCGCTCGTGCAGAACAATCCACTGATCAGCGAAGCTTCGATTAATCTTCCATTTATATTTAATCCTCATTTAAAATTCCACTAAATCTTCTGCTGGTCTTCCCCTTCCCCCTTCCCCCTTCCCCATGTTATTTGTTGTATATACTTTATTTACTCACTGTTCTTTTCTCTTTGATCCTTCGATTTCTTCCAGCCTCAGCTTCGACTTCTTCAGAGCCTTCAAGGGTTCCTCCGGAAGTCGTGTCTCTTCTTTGCAGGCAGCTCCTCCGCAGATGTTCCTCAGGCGATCTTTTGATCGAACCTCCTTCCACTTCCCTTCGCTTAACTACTCCCCCTTCCTTCTCTTTGACCCTTCGCCCTTGGTCGCTGTGTAGGCGGCAACCTCTACCGTTCAGAGGTTGAATGCCACTTGGCAAACTCAAACACTCAAACCTGTGCACGATGGAGTTCGCTTGCCTGGAGAGTGCGGGGATCTCGGGATACGGGGATCCCAGAAGAAAGTACATACCTGGAGTGGTTTTTAAATATTTTTATTTAAAGTTTTTCAATTTTTTGTTTCTTTAACTCATGGATACAACAATCTAATCTTAAATTTCAATTCTTGGTTGCGCTTTGTGGAAAGAGCGGAAATGGCCGTAAAACTAGAAGGTCAAAAAAAAAATTAAGATGCCTAAGTGCAAATGAGTGGGAGAGCGTCGGGAGCCAGGACTTTGGGGATACGTACGGGGGCTCCGCTGGGCTTCGGCTTAAAGTTGCTCAATGTGGGTGGCGGGTGCTTCGTTTAGGAGGATTCGCGGGGGAATCTCGGGGAAATCCCTCTAACTGGCATCGGCGCGGAAGAGAAAGCGACGCTTACGGGCGTCCATTCGCGTCTGGGACTTGGCTTCAGTTATCTCAGGCGCGACGGGAGCGGCAGGCTCATCCTTTTGCTGGTCGACGTCAGCTTCCACTTTACTTACAGTCACCGGCGACGTTTGCACCTTGGACATGGTTGGTTCAGCGGCGGAGACGCGCTTGTAGATTGGTAATATGACTTCCTCCTGCTCGGGCTCGGGCTCGGACTCGGACTCGGGCACGGACTCGGACTCGGGCACGGTCTCAATAACCTGTGGAGCCTCTGCCTTGATCTGGGACTCCGCTTTGATCTGAGCCTCTGGCTGCTGTTCAGACTCCGGCCTGGACTCAGCTGTGGTCTCAACAAGAGCCATTGGAGCCGCACCTCCGGGCGTGAGGACCAGTTCCATTGGCGTTGGCTGCTCGTTCTTGGGGTTCTGATCCAGACGCTCCTTGACCAACTCCACAATGTCGTCAATACTGATGGATGGCATGTAAGCAGCTGTGGCCAAGGTCTCCTGAGGATCTTCATGGACGGCCTGGACTTCTGGTTCGACTACCGATTGGGTCTCGGCCTCTTTGACCATTTCAGGAACGGGCTCAGGAGCGGCAACTATCTGGACGGGTATCTGGTAGTCGGCAGGCAAATGATTCAACTGCATTATGTTAAAGATGGGGGAATCTTGGTTCAACTTGAGCTGTGGTGCTGGATTGGATTCGAGCAGCTGTTCCTCTACGGAAGCGTTCTTGTCCACAATTTCGGGCTCTGGCAGCTTGGCCTCTTCAATGGACACAGCTGCTGCTTCGGTATCTGCTTGGGACTGGGCCTGGGTCTTGGTTTCCAGATTAGAATCTGCCACTTCAGCTTGTGGCTGCTGCTCAATGGTCTCCGCCATTTCCATGGGTCCGGCTGGGATCACCTCAGCTTCGGGCTTCTCGCCATGACTGCGTAGGGTGTTCAGGAAGTCGGTGATCAGCTGCTCGGCCTCTGCAGCCATCACTGGATCAACGGGCTTAAAGCCACCGATGGATTCCTGTGTCTCCTTATTATCACTGGCCGTGTCCAGCATCTGCTCGACCAAAGGACTGGGATGCTCCATTTCTGGAGTGGCGGGCAGGCTGACAGGTGCATCTGCTGGCTTAGCCGCCTCCAAGGCTTCAATGTTGTTTGCTTCCTCATCGGAACTGCTAGGGTCCACAATGGCAGGCTCAGCATTGTGGATTTCAACGGGAATGGACTCAATCTTTTGCTCCTGGACTTCGATTGGCTTGCTCTCTGGCAGTTCCACTGGCTGCTCAATCTCTTGTGGCTTCTCCTCAAGGGTTTCGACAATCACGGCGGGAATCTCCTCAATAGCTTCAAGTGGTTTCACCTCCTCAGGCTTAACCTCAGCTTCCACTTTAGTGGCTATGGCCTCCTCCACTTCCGCTACTTCCGCCACTTCCGACACTTCCGCCTCTTCTGGCTTCGCTTGGCTTGCCTCCTCAATTGGTTCTGGCTCAGGATGAGCTATGGCCACGACGGGCTCGGAAGCTTGTGCTGTGGGCTCTGCCACGTCCACACCTGCAGGTGACGATTCCACGAACATAGTCTGCAACTTCAATGTGGGCTGTGGCTCACTGAGCTCTGCTGGGATTTGGACGATAGCTTCTGTGACTGCTGGCTCGGCTTCCTGCAGAGGTCTCGAGGTGGTGGGAGCGTTGTTCTTGTTAAAGACTGCCGGACGCTTGCGGATGGAGTTGAACAGCTCATTGCGAATGGGAGTGGCAGTCGCAGGCACAGAAACCTTCACAGGCTGAGGTTTCTCCTTGGTCGGTCGCACACTGAAGCGTTGGGGCTTTACTGGCTTGGACACGAGCTGAGCAACAGGAACGGCGACGACTTCTGGCACGGACTCGGGCTCAGCTTCTTCTACTGAATCACTTACAGTTGCGGCTGTGGCCACTGGCACCTTCCTCTGGGGCTTGTTGTAAGTGACAGTTGGCTTGCGGCGGTTGGGCTTTGGCTTGGGCTTTTGCGCCTTGACGGGCTTCTTGGTTGGCTCCATGGCCGGCTGAGGAGCGGGAGCAGCTGCTGGCTCGGCTGGAGCGGATGCTTCAGTGTCCATAGACTGCATGTCTTGCGGTTGCTCACTGTCAGCAGCAGCCGCCTGAGAGTTACTGGTTTCCTTCTCTTCCTCTGCGGGCAGACCAAAGTTTCCGTTTAGCTCGTAGTACCTGTAGCTGTCCTCGCACTGGATGGTCATGTCCTCCCGACGCATGCATGTGAAGGACTCCTGTGGAAGGACTTTAGCATTTATACCGCAAAGCTTAGGTATAAGGCACAACTCACCTGACTGAAAATTGTCTCCTCGGGGCAAATGAAGCTCCAGCGGAAGGTGTTCTCCTTGCCGTCGGCGTAGGTAACTGGCAGACACACGTGGAATATTTGGCAGTCGTTCTCCACATCCGCGTAGTAGCCATAGGACTTGTTGGCGCACGAGAAGCTGTCCGTGATGTCGGCCCTAATGGAGGTCGCGTTGCTGGGCAGCGTCAAAGTGCTGCTCACCAATGGAGTGACTTCCGCTTCTGCTTCCGCCGCCGCTGCCGCCGCGCTGCTGGCTTGCATTTCCGCTTCCGAGTGGGACTCCTGCGCTGCGCTGTCCTCGCGTGCCAAGACGCTCATTGGTTTCTTCTGCAGGTTGTAGGTTGTAGGTTGTAGATTGTTGGTTCGGGTGCAGGGGGGAAGGTTGCAAAAAGATATATGATTAGACAGAGTCCATTCAGCTAACTATCTACGTGATGCGCATGCGCAACTCCAAACCAGCCGCGAGCACGTGACGTGCTTGCTGGACACTGTCCACTGTCCCCTGTCCACTGTCCCCTGTCCACTGTCCACTGTCCACTGTCCACTGTCCCCTGTCCACGATTCATTGGCCATGAAGCTATTTTGGTGGACGGGGCACCGAAAATTAAAAATTTCACTTGTGTTCTAGTTTTTTGGCGCTAAGTGAAAATACACCCAGCCCCGCGGCACCCCCCACCCCAAAAATGAACAGCAAATCGATTTCTGTGCAGTTCGCACCTGTCGCTCAACCTTATTTTGGTCAGCGCTGCAATTGAAGTCACTTTCCAATAAGTCGCCCGAATGTTATCACATCATAATCCAATACCATATCCATATCAGGTGTCCCTGCGTTAGTGTGTGTGTGTGTGTGTGTGCGTGTGTGTGTTTGTGGGTTTATGTTTATAACTCATTTTGGGCTTTGAAATCGTAATGAGAAAGTCAGTTGGAAATTGTTTTCAATGGAGTTTTCAAGACTGGGAGAATCTGCAGTTTCGAGTCGCAATGCAACACCCACTGTGGTCGTCACACCTGGCCTAAGGTGTAAGCCTTTCCCCGAGTCACATTATGCAAATTCCTACATCACTTTTAACGCCAAGGCGAACGCTTCCCGACTCGATTCTTAACTCCCCATTATGGCCTTTTCTTTTGTGGTTCTTCGTGTTCGGTGCTGGGCATAGCCAATGGGGGAATATTGCCAATCTTATCACGGACGGTGACCCCTCCCCCGATCGGGAAATAGTTTGCCAGCCATAAACGATGGTTACCTGGGACAGGTGTCTATAAATACCTGGGTGACTCCTCTGCTGCACTTAGCCGTTAAAAGCCTGAACGCTTGGCATACCAACTAAGCAAACACAGAGACACAGACTTATGCAAATACCCGATACCCGATACCCGATACCAGGTACTAGATACCAGAGGAGGAAGGCAGAAGGCAGTGGGTAGTGGGTAGGGGGAGGCCCACAGTGCCACAAACGCTGCCAGTGTGGGACACGACTTGGATTGGATTGGATGAGTAACTCGGCTCTTAACTGGGGAGTCCATTAAAATTTCAGACTACGCTCCGCCAAGGCGAACACATTATACTGAAGCTTTCCGTTGCCCGTTACGATTTCCGTTAAGAACGGAAGTCGTCTGCAAGTGCAACCCAATCAAGCCGAATTTAGCCGAATCAAACGGAATCGAATGGCTTCGAGTGGCATCGTCTGTGGTCGTATGGAATCGTATGGAATCTTTAAGCAACGCACCTTTTGGGCAAGTGGTCCCGCGCTGCAGCAGGCGGCCAAGAGGAGCAGGGCGCAGATGATCTTCGACATGATGCGGCTCTCCACAGAATCAGTTCAATTAATCAATATATTTATATATGTATATATACAGCTATATATATATATGTACGTATGTATATGTATATATCTATATATATATGTATATATCTATATATGTTTAGATATAGAGTATCACTTGTATTTATCACGCACTCAACGTCTTAACTTAATCTCTTATGCACATAATAATCCTTTGGGTGAATTTGTGTGTGTGGGAGTGTGTGTGTTAATCCAATTGATATCCAGGCGTAAGTACTATATATGTATATGTATCTCCCTAGACTCGATCTGTTGTATGGCCAAAGCTTGCTCTCGCACTGTTTGCGGCTCTTGCACACCTGTGAGGCACCGTTGGCTTCCAAATACAAACTGCGATCGACGGACCAAAGTGACGCCCAATTTATATATTCTTCGCTTTGATTTATTAAGAATGCAAAAGGCAGAGAAACGCCAGCCAGCGAAGACATTTAACCAAGCGACACACACACATTCGCACACACCCGCACCCGCACACGCACACGCACACGACACGCACACGTCGGCAGGTGCGTGAGGCAGAGAAATGTAGGCAACAGCAACAACAATTACAACAACAATTACAACAACAATTACAATGGCAAATGCTCAACATTGTTGTCGCCTTTAACTCGCAAACGTGACTTGAGGAACGAAGTGGATCCCAGTGGTCGATCGCAGTGGAACACATTCTGTGGAACCCATCGGCCTCGCTTCTGCCCAGAGAGCGCCTTAGATCCTCAAGAACTGAGGCAAGAGACCTTTTAGTTTCACACCTGAAAACTGAACAGAGACGAGGCTTAAATCGGAAGATGAGTTTCAATTAAAATTGAGACATTTTTCTAATTGAATCTTAATGCCTCTCCGTTTCAGCCAAGTGGAACACCTTCAGAGTCCGAGTCCGAGCTTGTGCCTCATTTCTAGTCCACTTCGTGCTGTGGCAGACGATAGCATCTCGGGAAAGAAGAAGAAGTCAGCGGCATTGGCTGAGACTTGGACAAGCATCTCGGGAGACATATGCAAATTCTGGCTGCTCCGTTGGAGTGCCAACTTATTAGCATGCCAGACAGCCAAGATCCAGATGAAGTGCTTCAGATAGATCCGAAAATGGACCTGGAGCAGCTTTGAAGCGCCGCTCCGCTCTGCCACGCAGCTCTGTTTATGGGCAGCTACTAGCGCCAGGTAGATGTTCATAGAAAGACAGTTACCAGTAAGCAGTTAGCAGGTGGGTAATTAATTGAAAATATAATATTATTACTAACTCGCAGCTCGCAGCTCGCAGCTCGCAGCTCGCAGCTGGCAGCTCTTGGCGGCTGAGTTGCTGCTACCGATGCCATTGGCCTCGGCAGCTTTCGCTTTTTGCTGCGCGCATGGTACGTGATGCCTATAGAACCCAGACATAGAGGGAGGCGGTCAGCGGGGCGAGTGCGTTTAAGTCTATCTTGGGTTGGGGTGGAAGTGGGGGGTGTTTGGGGTGGTGGAGCTCGTAAAATTAGAAATTCATAATTGACGCGTAATGCTCGTGGACGTGTAGGCAACTGTCATAGCTGGCCAGCTATGCGAAATGGTAGCAAACAATTCTAAATTATTAATTAATAATGCTCCATAATGAGCGTGGCTGGTTTTGGGCTCCGTGAAAGCCACAAACATGATGATATTTCGTTTATTGCATAATCCTCTACCTCTACCTTCTGCTCCACTCTCTGCATGGAGCCAATGAACCCAAGCCCAGTCGAAGCTCCTCTTCAATGACAAGCTCCCGGGGTGCCCATCCTAAGCCCCACTTGGTACACATAAAACTGCAATCTCACGTCTCTGGGCAATCTTTCGAGTGGAATCTCTGTCATTCCCCGCCAGTGGATGGTATTCTGATATTCTCCATACCCGGCACACATACCCACTACCTACCTACGGATGAGCAGCTTTCCTGCTAATCTGTGCATCACTCTTGTGATTGCCCGAAGTTCCCCTTGGGCTCTCGTCTATTGCCCGCAGGTGACTCAATCGAACTTATCCCAGCCCAGTCATAGATGATGCATAGCTTGACGGGTGCTTTCCACTCATATAATGTTATTATATGGATATATATAAAGCAAATAAATAAATTTTCCAGATTGATCCAAAGATCTAATAATCTCCATCCTGCAATGTATCCAGACTCGTCTGGACTCGACTGAAGTTCCTTTACCCAATGATTACCTGTGCTCCAATTTAAGTTAGGAAATTTAAAGGTTAATTCCTGATCCATAATTTATATCTCTGAATATGGGATATTTCACAGCCTACCTGTTAATATCTGGTACTATTTGAACCCTTTAACTGGCAGGAATTCTATCCGGAAACATTTCCCCAAATAGAAGGGAGCCAGGATATCAGATCTGACTAATGTATTAATTATATATTCCTGCATTCTGCTTGATCAGAACACCTGCATTCAGTGGTTGCTCTCCCTATAAAGTGTTTCCTTATTATCGCAAAATGGTATATGGGCATTTACCACACAATCGTGGGCTGCCCTTTGAGCTGCGGTATTAAAATGCCAACATGAGTTTGGCGCGCTTGGCAACAAGGAAAGAGTTGAAGTGCATTTTGGGCGAGGACAGGGTGAGGGTGGGGCGGGGGTGGGGGTGGGGTGAGGCACTGCGAACGTGCAGAGATAAAGCCGTTGACAACAGACGACATGCAAGACAGAAATTCTATGTAAAGCGTTACCACCAAATCACCACCCGAGCCACCGCCAGAGGCAGCCCAAAGAGCGGCCCAGAGGCCCAGAGGCAGCGGCTGGCAAAAATCATGACTGGAATTATGATAATGGAAATATTATTAATAGACGAAGGATGAGCCAGACAATGTGCATCTATGTAGATGTTTATGTTTATGTTGATGTTGACGGCGATATCGATGGCCATGACGATGACGATGACGATGACGATGACAATGACGATGGCACCACGATGATAGTTGAGGTGATGTTCCGGGCCATTTAATCGCGTATGGGCAATGCGAGTATTCAAAATTTTTATAGAAATTGCAGCTCGAGTATCAGACTTAGACTTTGACTTTGACTTTTTCTTTTCATTTTTATTTTTCCTTTTTTTCTGCTTTTTTTTGGATTTTCTTATTGTATTTTAATGCAACAAGAAACACGTGTAACTTTCTAAAATGCAAATCAAAGTGCAATGAAAATAACGTATCATGAGCACTTTTCAAATTTTAAAACAATTCAGCGACACGTGGGCGTAGATGTGACACCACCCCCACCGCCCGCTGCCCGCCGCCCGATCCCTTATCACTTACCCGAGTGCCGCCCACCCGAAGAACACGTCTTGCCGCGCGCCGCAGAGCGTCCCCATGCCACGCACTCTGCGTGTTGCATGGCGTATACGTGATGCAGTGGCACTTTCTAGTTTTCTAGTTCGGTACTTAAATTAATTAAATGTCATCGTGATTCCGAGTGTAGCTGCAGCCGTGGCTGTAGATGTGTCTGCGGCTGCGGCAGCGGCCATCAAATGACCAAGTTGATGGCACCACTGACAGCCGCACGTCGCCGGCTGTCGTTTAGTGGAGCAAAGCGTCACCTGCGCCTAGAAATTTTGCACACTTGACCTGCGTTCACCGCGTGACGCGTGCGCAGTGTTGCTTGTGGTGGGTGGCGAGGGGCAAGGGGTGGGGCCACTTCCTTCAAGCCTTCACTGGATCGCTGCTTCAGCTAATCAAGTGTGGGTTTTGGTACTGATTCTGTTTTTCCTTTTGCTTCTGGTTTTGGTTCTGGCTCTGGCCGGAATTTTGGCAAGCGACGCACGTTGCACCACCGACCACCGAGCACCGAGCGGGACCCAGTGTAGGGCTAACCGTTATTTCACCGACATCCACGGCAGATTCGCCAAACATTCTGCCCGGGGAATTTCAATTGATTTTGGCCATTTATTCGTTGGATTTCGTGTTTGATTCCCCTTCTGCTACCCCCCCCCCCCCCCTGGCTTCTGTTCTGTTTGGCTTTGGTCTCCACCTCCGTCTCCGTCTCGGATTTTGTCATTGCCAAAAGCGAACCATCGAGAACTGATTGGAGATGGTATCTGCATGATATATGGCAATTGGCCACACCCACCCACCGGTCGCAGCGTGTCACCTGACAGTTTGCTCGCCGGCCGCCCACTTCTGGGTTTAGAAAGTGCTGAAAACTAAACTATTTCTGATTTCTGATTTCTGATTTCTGATTTCTGTGCCTGTGCCTGTGTCCACTGCTGATCATCAGATATGTGGCACACGTTTGCAGACACCTGAGCAGCGAGACTCCCACGCGTTGAGCTGGATTAAGACCCATCCCCGCCCCTCCACCCCACACTCACTCGCGCCCCTGTCGCTCTCCTCTATTTGCCATGCACCATGGGGCAATCGAATTTTTATAGCCAATTTCATTGATTTTAATTTTGCTAATGATAAGCATTTCTTTGCACGAACCCATCGTCGAGTGGCACTCACAGGTCCGATGAATGCCCCATGATAAGGTGTATGTTGTGGCATGTCAATTCGCTTTTCATTCACCTGCCCCCGCACGCTGCATGCTAATGTGCTCCGGCCATGCTTTTCCTACAATTAGTGCACTCACAGTCCAAGTCCGAGTCGGAGTGGGAGTTGGAGTCGGATTGGGAGTCCGAAGTGCGGAGTGCGGAGGCACCTCAAAACAAGGTCAATATCAGTAAGTGTCAGCAAACGTGTCAGAATGCACGTGAAGTCTCATAGACTGGACACTGCCTTACTTTCTTTTCGCAGAGTCCACTCTGCGTGCTGTGGCAGGAGGCTTAATTGGGCTGCTTCCCCGGGGGCTCGAATATCAATCACAACCATCGATCTATCAATTAATTATGGGCAATTTATTAGCCATAAATTGACTAGCTCCACAGCTCCGCAGCTCCGTGGCTCCGCAGCTTGTTTGACGTTTGTCAAACACAGAATTTAATTGCTTATTACAATCATTGCTCAAACATTTTTGCCTAGTGCCAAATTTAGTGCTCGGCATTCGAGGCACGTTCCCCATCCACAGCGCCTCAGCTCCTCGAGCAGCGGCTGAAGCGCGGGAAACGAGAGAAGCTACCGAAGTGCGAGAGGGACAGAAGGGGGGCGGCAGAGGCAAGAGACAAGAGGCAAGTCACAAAGAGACACCCATTGAGTTTCGTCTAACCATTTATGGATCACGTCGCGCCTATTTGGTATTACGGAGTAGTACCCCGCCCTAGAATTAGGCCACAAATTAGAATCAAGTGCACGGCCTCGCAGGTGAAATTTCGAAATTCCACAAAGAATTGACCGCATTCTGAAACTGAACTGATACCTGAGGAAGTCCAACTTCCAACTTCCAAATTCCAAATTTGAGCTACCCAAAGCCGAGCCCCATACCAAAGGAGTGCCCGAGACAAAGAGTGTGCCCAGCCGCGCTTGAATCTGCCCCTTACATCCCTGGACACCCGTTCCAATCCCAATCCTTTAAAGAGACACTTCAGTTGTTAAAGGCTTTTAATATGGATCATAATGTGTAACATAAGAGTACAATAAATAAATCAAATAAATAAATCTTAATGCTACGTCGTTTGTGTCTTAAGAGTCAACAAAAAAAAAAGATGTTGCATAGATGTAAGCTTAGATCTAGACGATGTAGGCCTAGGCTGAAAATGTAATTTACATTAGGGGCATTGGACTAAGACGAAGTAAATTTCTACTAAGGCGCTACTAAGGGTTACAGCTAAAATTGGTTTAGTGGCATTTGTGCTAAAATTAATTTCGAACTAGGACTTCTGGGATTATTTAATAATCAGCGTCGAAATGCAATGTAAATCAATCATTTAAGTACGATGGGTACCATGGACATGGACATGGGCGTTGTGGGGGAGGATGGTCCGGTGCTCGGTCACTGCCTCCTCCTCCTTTACCTCCTCCTCCTCCTCCTCGTGCTTCACTGCCACTGGTACTGATTGCGATAGGCCAGATGGTGGGCATCCTGCAGGTGAGGCTGATAGCTGTCCGTGGAGGAGTCGACCTCCTCGACAGAGGGGTCCGTCTGCAGGGAGCGCTTCCAGTAGCTGCCCTGCTCGTTCCAGTCGTCGCCGTGGTCCTCGTAGTGGTGCTGATGATGAGCATGTTCGACATAGACAACCTAGTTAGAAATGATGCAAATATTGCGTGAAGTGAGAAAACACCACAGGAAATACCAAAGAGCCCGAGAGTGTAAGATCTGTGTGGGTGACGTGGGACTGGTTGACGGGTTGACTGGTTTACTGGTTTACTGGTTGACTGGTTTACTGGTTTACTGGTTTACTGGTTTACTGGGTGGACTTGTTGGACTGTTGGGTACAATTCAATCTGAGTAACTGACATTAAGTTAAGCATTGAGTATGGGGGTTTGTTTTATGTGAGGACCATGTGTAAGGACCATATTATGATATGATGTAATAACATATAATATAATAATATATCATATCATACTATGCGTCACATATCATGTATCTCCTTCAGGGAAGAGAGCCACAAGGCACCTCTCAGAGGGAGAGAGACACGCCTATACTTACATATTGTGGGCTTTGATTTTGGATACGCTACGATTTATTTTCAGGTTTTTTTTTGTTTTTCTTTTTTTTGGTTTATGGAAGTCATTTTATTTTTAAATATATACTGTTAATTGATGTAGCTGTCCAAAATTTTACCATATCTGAAACCAAAGAGGTCTGAATATGTTAGCATACGGAACATTTTGAGGTCTGTAATTGTTGGAACTGTTGTGATGAAACTGTGAACGGAAACCGCAGCTGGAGTGAAACGATTAGAATAACCTGCATATACCTCATAGAATGTCTTGTTTGTATAACTCAATATGTACAATGTATGTCTTGGAGAGAGCTTAACGTAAGGTAGAGAAGGTAGAGAGACAGACGGAGAATGCGGCAAGCGTTTGCCAAGAAATTTTGCTGTATTTAAGATTAGTAAAAAAATCACAAAACTGGAAACGTGTGCACAAGATTCGTTTAGATCAAGAAGCGTTGGTCTTAAACCAGGACAAGTTTGTCGTGTGTGTTCCAAAAAAAAAAAAAAAATACAAAACAATAACAAAACAAAACAAAACGAAACAATAACAATAACAAAAACAAAAGGCTTTAACTTTAACAGTGCTCACTGGGAGCGTCTCAGCTTACCTTAGACGGCGTACCGCCACGCTTAACATCGATCCAGAATCGGGCTATGTTAATTAACAGACCGATGAGGGCTATGGCAAAGAACTTAACCTGCAAGTGGGCGCCCAGGATCTTCAGGAGCAGCTCGATCTTGGCCTTCAGTAGGGAACCGATCAGGACCAGCTTGGCGTATGCCTTCCTCTTCTTCTTCTTCTTGCCGCGGGTGACTGTGAATCGATTGGGAGCTGTTAGTTTATGCAGCTTGGGGCCAAGGACTTACGTCTAAGCAGAAGTAACGCTTCCAAAAACACAAAAAATTCAACTGTTTAACAATAATTATCGCTTGGGAGGGTGGTGTTTGTTAGTATGAACTGCAGTGCGCGTAAGTGCGTTAACGACAACAACAACAACAACAAAAAAAAAAAAAAAACAATTCCAATACCGACAACAATCCAAAGCATTCAAGCAAAAGCAGGCATTTAGTCTACACTTACACTCTATGCGATCCAATAATTTATGCAAATGCCATAAAGCATCCTTTTTTCTTTAATTAGCAGTTCATTTTAAGGATGCTAAATTAAGGAAGAATTCCAAGTGAATTCTTCGCAGATTCTTCTTGCATAGATTATCAGAGCGTTTTAACTTAAGCCTAAACTTAGCCGATGCAAACAAATTTTGAGCATGCTGTGCACAAGCTGCTTGCTATGACACAAACACGTACCACCACCAAACTGAACTGCTTGTCCGACTGCGCATGCGCCGCAGCTGATTGCTGTGACACTCGCAGCTCACATGCATCCGTTGAACATTTTTTAAATGCTGTGGCAGGCAGACTCAACGCCTCACACTCCGACTGGATTTTGAGCTCATTCAATTAATTAACTAACTAACTAACTAACTAATTAATTAATTGCATGTCGGCGGGCCGACACTAGGAGAATGTACAGACTAATATTATAGATAGAAAGGCACTAAATTGTGCTTAGGAAACGGTGCGCAAAAGTCATTGAAAACCACACGCAGCAAACAACACACACCTCCGTTACTTCTACCATAATTTGTTGGGTATTTGTGCTTGCGCTTTCCTCCGGCCAGCAATACATCAACGTCGTCCAGCTCGTCGAGGAGGCCGAGACCGAGATGATCGGGTTCCTGCACGACGACCGTCGAGCCATGTTGACCCTTCTTCTTGCGCTTGCCGCGCTTGGGCTTCCGCTTGAAAGGCTTGCCGCCGCCGTGACCACCGCCTCCGTGACTGACAACACTTGGAGCGCTCTCGTGTCCCGCATCTACTTCGTGGTGCTCGGGCGCCGCCTGCACCACCACCAGTGTCGCTGGCTGCTGCTGCTGCTGATGTTGTCCCTTCTTCTTCTTGCGCTTGGTTTTGTTCTTCTTACGCTTTCCACCGCCGCCGGGCTTCTTCAGCGTTCCCGCCGCATTTTCCTCGCCGTCCTGAAGCTCTATGAACTCCACGGCACTCGATGCACCATCGTCACTAAAAGCCGAACTCTTAACGGCGTGCGTCTGGGCTGGACTGGCCACAGATGCACCTGGGGAACTTTCATTTTCAGGCTCATCCTCTGCTTCATCCTCCTCAGCATCGCTGGTTTCCTGTTCGTCGCCGCTGTTCGAGGCATCGGTTTCTTCATCGCCACTATCCCCACTATCCGCCTCTGCACCAGCCTCTGCCTCAGCCTCAGCCTCAGGCTCGGCGTCCGCCTCCGCCTCCGCTTCACCTTCGGTTTCATCGTCCGCATCCGTCTCCTCGTCATCATCCTCGTTTTCACTATCATCGGCCGATGCTTTCGGAGACTGCAGATACTCGTACTCACGACCCAGGAATCTGGACGGAAAACAAGAAACAAATATGAAACCTGATCCGCAAGGCATTCAGCATTTTGGCCAGTTACCCGTCCATCGTCTCGGCCAGATACTCCTTCATGTATTTGGTACCAATCTCGATTTTCTTCAGCAGCGTCGATGGCTTCTCCTTAATGGGCAGCTCCGAGGCGCTATACCCACGCCTCTCAATCGTCGCATTCAACTGCCGATCCGCTTCGACTGTTCCAAAGAAACAGAAAAAAAAAAAAATAAATAAAAACTTGTAAATTAAATGCAGTACATCGAAAATTGTTTTAAGGAATTCCGATGTCAAGCCCGGAAAGAAAACGCTTGGCGTCCATCCACTCATTTAAGTCTTGGCGGCTGCCAACACCTGAGACCCCGTAACTGAGACCTTCGAGGCATTCGCCTCGCGTAAAGAGTTTAACGATTTTCTTTGACCTTTGACTTCTTTGCTGCCCGCTGGCAATACATTTCATTTACACCTGAGTACTAACTGCCACGGCAACTGCTACTGTACGTGGGCAGGTGTTGCGTGTGTGTGTGAGTGTGTAAGTGTGTGTGTATGTGTGTGTGTGTGTGTGTCTGAACGCGTGTCTTGCAGTAATTCACAAATTTCCCTCACTTTGATTTTCACTAAAATTCAGAAAATGGCAGATGGGAAAAAGAGCCTGCAACTGGTTAACACCTCTTTCACCTCTCTGTGCGTGTGTGTGAGTGTGTGTGTGCGTGTTTATTTATTTATGTGAAAGATGGGCAACTCACTTACCTTTCAACTTTTGCCACTGCACGTGCAGCTCGTCATCCCAGACGTCCAGAATCCGGGCCGACTTCTGGCGGGCACAGGTCCAAGGCTCGGCAGTTATGGGGCACAGAGCCAGATCCAAATAGGGCGAGATTTCTGCAATGGAATAGAAGACGTGCCACATGAATGCTTCGTGCAACCAAAATGTGTTGTAGATAAACCAATGGTGATGATGGCGATGATGGCGATGATGGCGATGATGGCGATGGCGATGCTGCCACAGATGGCAACGGATCGGCTTACGCACATCGGTATTTGGTCTAATTTGGTTAACTGTGCTCCACTGTCGATGGACATGTGGCAGCGGTGGCTTTTGCAACAGTAAACATTTAAGTGAAAGTCCACGTAGCCACCGAATGACCAATGGACAGTCTAACAAGCACGCTGATAACACCTTGTGTGGCAAGATCAGCCAAAGCTGCCACGTTGCCCCGAAGCCGCGATGCCGCGATGCCACAATGCAGGTTGAAGCATTTTCAGTGGCACATGCCATGTTTAAAACATGACCATTGTGGTGTGGTTTCCAATGACCAGGCACCCGATTGTGGTGCATGCCACGCCATCCATCAACAACAATCAAGTGAAAATGTGCAGTGACTCGCTAATCGAGGGGCCGTTTAAATGCTGTTACTTGCAACAAGTTAATTGTCCTAATTTAATTTCAAATTCAATCAATAATAACGCCAGCGATAATCCGGCGACCTGCAGGCGCCACATGCAACACATCTGTGGCAGCCTCTGAGTGCAGCAATTGAACAATTAAATATCGGCACTCGGATGATATATCGCATCTTATGATAATTATTCTCTGTCAGCCTCAGCTTGCCACATATGCAACATGACTGGCTGCCTGGCTGTCTGGCTGTCTGACTGGCTGTCTGGCTGTCTGACTGGCTGCCTGGCTGTCTGTGTGGATGTCTGGCTGTCTGACTGGCTGCCTGGCTGTCTGTGTGGATGTCTGGCTGTCTAGCTGCCTCACTGCCT
The DNA here is from genome assembly GCA_035044505.1 of Zaprionus lineosus. Taxonomy (NCBI): domain Eukaryota; kingdom Metazoa; phylum Arthropoda; class Insecta; order Diptera; family Drosophilidae; genus Zaprionus; species Zaprionus lineosus. The sequence continues at coordinate 266,885 of JAWNNX010000688.1, read as the reverse complement.
TTTAATTGGCAGCACAATCATCTATTACTTACGTACTGTGATCGTGTTGCAGGTGGCAGCTGCAACATCTTCCAGTCGTGATTAGTGAAATTTGCCAGCAGACGGCAGACAGACAGACAGACGGTCGCCAGTCGACAGTCGTCCATATAGGTAGCCGACAAAAATTTTACTTTCAATGGGACTCTGTGTACTTTGACCCCAAACAAACGGAGAGCCCATATTGTGTTCTATGCCCCATCCATATGCCAGGAGAAAGCTGCCATGCGATGCCCCAAGCTCCGGTGGGAGCTGCGGCCATTGGCAACTCGTGTGTCACTGCAGGATGCGGCATCGGCTCGTTGGCTCTTTGACTTGTGAGAAATTGTTTGGCTTGTATCGTGGTGACATTTAACAGATAAAAATCCTTGTATTGTCAGTCGCTTGCAGGCTGTCTGTTTGCATCCCACGCTGCCTGCCACCGCCACCGCCGCTGCCACCCCGTTGCATCTAGCGGGGATTCCCTGCAGAGCGTCTGCGCATTTGACAACTCCGCGCGCTTTGTCTTCGTCTCTTACAAATGTGGCACATTAAGCTGGCTACTAGGCGCCTGTGTCAGCCTTTAAGCAGCAATCTTTTCACTTTCCTGGGCGTGCGCTCAATGTTCATGCCTTCCCTGCCCTCAGCATACCCCCCCGCCACCCCACGATATGTCACCCCCGCATAAGCACAGAGTAAACAATGGCCATGCGCTGCTCCCAGGTCCCAAGTCAGTCCCAAGTCGCGATTTGAACTTTCACTGCAATTCAAATTTATGCGTGGCCCATGGGTTATTACACGTTACCCCACACCACACCACCCCCCATCCCCACCCTCCTCTCTCGCTCACTCTCTAACTCCGCCTTACCTCGCCTCAGTTTACTTAACCAAGCCAAAAGTAGCAATCGCGTGCATTGCGGGCGTGGCCGATGGGCCCTGAACTTGTCCATGGATGACGCGTCGCATTCGCATGCTAAACATCAATCGATGCCATTGCCAATGCCTCCCTGTCCGCCCGTCTGTGCACACGGCTGGACTTGTGGACTGCTGGGCATGTGGGCCAACTGGCAGCCAATTGGCAGCCCACTGACCACCATCGGCGGCGGCAAGCAAACATAACTGTCCAGCTGCGCCGTAAATCTCATCCGCCTACAGCCGACGGGCTCCTCCTAACAGTAGCTCGTAAAATATTAGCATAGCCATCGGCGGTTCTACCGACCGCGGAGATGAAGCTGTAAACATTGAAGATCGATTGGCTTGGGTGGCATTCGAAAGTGAAATACGGGCTCATTTCGAGTACCCAGTGATTAGAGGGAGAGCTGGGAGCACAGTTACGGACTAAGTAAGTGGGTAAATGGCGGATTCAGTTAATCGGAATGCCCAAGTCTAGACTTTCGTCGCCACAAACAATGCACACCCTGTGCGTCTCTTCCGATCAATGGGCTCCATGATTTATGTCTCTTGGGTCTCCTCCACGGATCATCGCAGAGTATCGATTCATTTATTTACCATCACAATGGAATCCCAAATCAATCGAGTTCTGTGTCCTCCATTTTATTATCTAACGCCTTTTCAGTCCCCGTTTCGGGGGCTGGCCATGGAGTCAGGTTGAGTTCAATTCTCTGTTCCCCATTTGAGGGGGAATTCATTCATCATTTTTATGAAAAGAGCGTTGGGCGAAGAGGGGAGGGAGGGGCACGAAGAATGGGATCGGGAACGACAACGGGAACGGGAATGGGAATGGGAATGAGAATGGGAATGGGGATAGTAATAAAAACTTGTACCCCATTTAGGGGCGGGCGGTGGACGGCGGGAGGTGGGCGACGCGACACATGCTTTGCATTACCGTTAGCCAAGAAACGTATGAGTTTTACCTCCTAAGCGATCCGAAAATAAAAAGAAAAAAATAAATAAATAACACGCTTAATAAACTTTCACTGGTTTCGATCTGGAATTGAAGACTCGACTTCGACAATAACAACGTGAATAACAGCAACATCAACAACAACAGCAACAACAACAACAGCAGCAACATCAATAACATCAGCGACTACGACGACGACTACAAGAGGAGCAGCAACAACTAACGAGTGTGTGAATGTGTGTGTGTTGCATGAACGACATACGCAAATTAAAAGCACTTTGAGGTCTGTGGCAATCGCTTTGTGGCATTCGCAGTCACAGTCAAAGTCGCAATCACAGTCACAGTCACAGTCACAGTCAATGTCACTTAATCCCCCTCTTTGGGTGGCAAGCGATTGATGCCGATGGCTGCAGTGGAGAGTGGGGGAGTGGTGGGGCAGTGGACAGGGGGATGGGGCAATGGGGAGATGGGGAAATGGCTGACCAAACTGGGCAAATGGTCGAGATTCCAGGCGGGCAGACGACTGGCAGGCGGTTGGCAAGCGGGCGGAATTCGCAATTAAAAAATGAAATCACATTTCATTTCGTGGAAAAAAACGCACTTTTGGTTTATTTTTTTTTCTCTCACTTTTTTCTTTTTCTTTTTTTGCGCTGGAAACGAACTCAAAAATGTCGCTTGGACATGCTTTTGTTGACAGTTTCAGTTAAGTTTTCAGTTTTCCACTGACTTTGTTAGCCATGGCCCAGAGCGACAACAACAACAACAGTCGAGAGGCAACCAAACAAGGCAAGTTGTAAACACATACCCGACACACGCACACACAGTCACACATACGCACGCACACCTGTGCGCACCCAAAACCCATACGCACACACACACACACACACATAATCACAGAAGACGGTTATAACCCAATTATAAACATTTTTCTGGTTGTTTTTTGGTGTCAGCTCCCCAACACCAAGGCGTCAATTATGCCAGTAACATTTGATTGCATTGTTGTTGTTGTTGTTGTTATGGTTGTTGTTGTGGTTGTTGCCGTTCTTCCTGTTGTTCTTGTTGTCTTGAGAAGTCTTTCATATGTGTTTATATGGAAAGAGGCCTAGTGGACAGCAATTTGGTAAGACAATATCATGGCCGTGAACAAAAGAGTTTATCTTAATATCATGGAGCACTTGGGTTGAGTTGATCTCCTCATTGTCTTCTCGGAAGGCCATTGTTTAGGTTGCTGCTGCTGCTGCTGGCTCTGGTGACAAGTGGAGATGACCTCAACACCTGAGATCTATCATCATATTGGGATCAACAGTTACGCATAGAAAGAGTCTGAGTCAAAGAGTCGGCTATTAGAAGCATTCATTCAATCGATTATTGGCCTTAGGTTCTCCAAACTGGGTCAATGGGTCGATGAATAAACATTCATATGCAGATGGGAGCGAGACAATGTTCAGTCTTTGACTTTGACTCTCTCTCTCTCTCTCTTTCTCTCTCCCTCTGCATTAGTAGTTTCCCGTAAGCGTATTCCAGGTTCGTTGTGCTCTTAAGGAAATTCCTTGGATTCGTTCAGGGCACTGTGTCTTACCTTGAAATGGGGTACGGGTGGTAGCCTAATGACTCGACATTACGAACGGTTAGCGGCCTTAGTGTGGCTTCTGGTTTTGCGTAAGTGATCGTCAGGGTGAACTGTAAGCAAGTTCTAGTTAAGTCAGTCGGTCGCGCGGCAGTCATATGTGTGACCCATATTACATGGTCAGAACCGTGGAGCTGCCTCTTTATGGCACCTCGGGTGCCTGGCGTGCAGGCCCTTAGCTAATTGCACATCAGAACCAAGCCGAGCCCAGCCCATCAACCAGCCAAGCACCGAACACCCAGAGACAGAGTGCGATATGGCGGAAAAGTGCCGGAAAAGTTGCCACTTCTTGCGCTCCATAACGTTACCGAGCTACTTGGGCGTATAGCGAATAGTACAAGGTACGAGGTATGAGGTACGAGGTACGAGGTATGAGGTATGAGGCATGAAGTATGTGGTATGTGGTATAAGGTATGTGGTATGTAGCATGTAGCATGTGCTGTGTGTAGCATGGAGCATGGAGCATGGAGCTTGGAGCATTGAGCATGTCACCTGCTCTAAAAACCTGCCCCATCCTCAGTTAATATCTGAGATATTCTCGTTCTGCTGCACTGCCCATGAAAGTCGACGTTAATTGGCCATAGACATGAGGCATTTGTGTCGTTAGTCACCTGTCAATTGCCACATTACCGTAGATTAGTACATTAGCTGGATCACCTCTCGGTCTAAGTGTATACATTTACACACACACACACACACACATATCCCAAAAACACTTTCCAGACCCTTTGCGACTGTGGCTGTGGCTGCGGCCTCGGCCCCATTTCTCTGGCGTAATAAGAAGATCGCAGAGCTTTTCCCGGGTCGAGATACTTATAATTTAATGCCCGGAGGTATTAAAATATTAATTATTTCAAAGTGAATTTAAAATGCGTATTTGTTTGGTCTGTCCGGCCCCACTCTACACTCTACACTCTACACTCCCCACTCCATAGTACCCACTCCCCAGTGCCAGCTCCTCGGGCTGTGCGATGATATAAGGGCTAATAAATTTCATGAGCTCTCACATTAAGCTTAATGAGCAAAATTTCACTACAGTAAAAATGATTTTGATAGTGTTTTGCATTTAATTTTGTATTTTAATTTTAATTTCTGTTTTTGTTTCTGTTTCTGCTTCTGTTGTCTTTTTGTTTGTACTTTTGTTTTTGTTTGTCATTTTCTTCTTATTGTTTTTGTTGTGCTTCCTCGCGTTTTGCATATTAAGCAGCTGCCCATTGGGCATCCGAAAAGAAACTTCACATCGCACACCCATGACTCATGGGCACCCAAAGCTTGCCCATATCCCATAGCCCACGTCCCATAGCCCATAGCCCAGGGCCCAGAGCCCAGAAATGTAAGCAGATAAGAGATGGGGAGTGACTTGGCATTTTGCACTTACCGTTCAACTGGCGAGGAGCAGGTGGTGCTGGCGCGAATGCCGCCACTGGCGACCAGGCAGCAGCCGGGGCGGCCGAGCGGGGCGATCCGGAGACAGCAACTGGCAGGCTCCAGGCGTCCGTCAATGTGAATGGCATCAGCAAACATAGCAACAGCAGACGCCGAGCCGAGGCGTCTACTGAGGAACGCTGCCTACCCATGTTTAGAAGATCTCGTCAAGCGATGAAATTTCACAGATGCAGATACGGATACAGATACAGATACAGATACAGATACGGATACAGATACAGATTCAGGTACGGGTACGGGTACGGGTATGGACACAGGTGTAAATGTAGGTACAGATACCGATACAGATATAGGTACAGATATGGATGGATACGGAAGATGTTGCAGATACAGATACAAAGTTGCCGTTAATCGCTTTTTAAAGTCTATAGCACTGATTTATGTACACTTATCGACACGCAAAAAAAGAACGGATCTTTGTTCCATTTTCCCCTCATTTGAAGGTTCGAACAAGAACAAAAACAAGAACAATAAAACAGCAGACGGCAAACAAAAAAAAAAATGTTTATAATGGAAACAATAGCAACAAATTACAAGAAACGGACGAAAGGAGTTGACGTTATTTGTTCTGGCTCGAAGCCCGAAAGCCGTTCAATTAAAATCACTGTTAATTATTCAAATGATATGCGGCCGCTGCCGCTTAACACACACACACACACACAACACAAGATAAATAAATGTCTATTGTCACAATGCGCTATAGTCTCTCGATCTGCACACGACCAAGTTCAAGGTAAGATTGAGCCATGACGCGCATACCTAAGAAGTTTTATACCCATCCCCCCCTCCATGGCGGCGACTCGCTCGCTTCGAAGAGAGTCCAATGTGAAAGCTGCCGCCGCTCTTTGTGGAAAGTGAGCAAAAGAGCCCAAAGAGCAGCCAAGCAGCCAAGCAGCCAACCAGCCAGCCAAGTAACCAAGTAGCCAAGTAGCCAAGTAGCCAGGCGGATGGGTAGGTAGCCAAGCGAGTTAACCAAGCAGCTAGCCGAGTGCTTGGACTTGGCCAAAATAATGCTGCATTTTCGCCAATGATCGGCATGCAATTGGCCAAACGAATCAATTAACGTGTCCGGCGACTGCATGTCGAGCGTCACACGAGGCGATATGTGGAGAATTTCCAGAGCTCTGACCCCTGACACCTCGGCTCCCCAATCGCTTTCGTAGGTGCTTTCCAGGACTTTCCTTATCTTCCCATCTCTTCGATTATCAGCAATTAAATCGAAGGAAAATCAAATGATTAAACATTTTCCAGCTAAGGAGGAAAACCGCGTGGGATCAACGGGTGTGTGACTTACCGACGAGCTACACATTCGACTCGACTCTGGATAGGGACTGAATTTCTATACACACTCACACACACACACATACATGCACACAAGACAAGACCTATCATATGAATGCCAAGACACGTGAAGGAAACATTTGAAATTTGGCTTGGAAAATGGAAAATTGTGCTGACATGAGCTTTTTGCCGGTCTTGGCAAAGTTTTAAATGGACTTTTGTCATTTCTCAGGGACAACTTAAGAGTTTTCTTGTTTATTGTGTATTTTTTCGCAGAAGACATAAACTAATATCTTTACTGGCAAGCAGCTTTCCATCTATAGAAAATCCCACAGTTACTGAAAGGAAAAACAAATACTTATTTTCCTCAGTTGAAAACAAAAGTTAATTTCCAGAATTTGTACTGTCAGCTGAGGCTATCCATGGAGTGAGTGTTTCATCTGGAATGGGAAGTACTCCAAAAGGAAGGCATCCCCAACAAAGCCATCCCTTGATCCAGTTTAAAAGTCGTGAACGCCCTACCAGGCTGAGAGGGCAGTTTATATCTTTGGGGCGATGGTGTGAAATGCTTTTCCGGAACCCTGGGAGGAGGTGCTCTGTGTGGATAAGGGAAAAGTAGTTAGCACCTGGTTGAAGGGTCCCCTCAAATAGTGTCTGGTTTACGTTAATTGAATTAACGGTGCGTATACGCAATTCAAGCCATTGCATAACTTCTGAATTCTGGGAGACTTAAGGGCCAAGCTGACAAGACATTTCCACGGTTGAAAAATGAAAGTTTCTCAAACGCTCGACCAGACCTGAGCCTTGGGCCATTGTGACTCTGCAGGTTTGGTTTATTGACCCAAACAATTAGCAGGCAAATGCCAGATTAGCGTAGGCTTAGCCGGGGCTCAGCTGTCCAGATCAGTTCATCAATGGGTCTATCGTCGATCAGTTAGCATCCATCTATGGATGGATGGTGGACAAGAAGAGTCTTGGCTATGGGTGGGGGGGGCTCGAAAACTGTTTAACAATTTCTACGCCTGTCACTTGTTTGCTTTCCGACTTTGATGAGGTGACAAAATGAAAGTTGCAAAGCAAATTTAATAATAATTATAGCGGGATTTATGAAATTGGGTGTGCTGGTGCGTGTGTGTGTGTGTGGTCGCCAGGTGAGTGACCAAAACCGAAAAACCACTCAACGGCGCTCGCATTTTGATTCGAAGTTTTGGGATTACGAAATCCAAGAAATTCACAGGCGAATCACGTCAAACTTCGAAACTCGCTAATCAAATTTAATTTCAATTTCAGTTTCAATTTCAGTTCCATTTTCAGTTTCAGTCTCCATTTCACTTTCAGTCAAGTCAGAGATGAGACTGCCAATTAAAAAGGAGTAGATGGAAAGGGCCCCCGTCTGTCCAAGGCACTGGTTGACAGCACCCCATGACGTCCTCCCATATCCCAAATCCACCTGTCCAATTATCATGTTAGAAAGAGAGTGAGAGCCGCCACAAGCGCACTGACACTCGCCATCTCCAGTGGCCCAGTCCCAGTGTCAACATCGCCATCATCATGGCCATCGCCATTGCCATTGCCATTGCCGTCATCGTCTCCTGTCAGTTGCAATTATCCACATTTTGAGGCGAAAAACAAAAGCTGCCGCTATTTCCAATGTCTGCCCCCGGCCACGCCGCAGCAAGCAACTACCCCCGCTCCAGCTGCTATACGGATGGCGATGGATCATGATTTGTCGCCAAAGCAAATGGTAAGCGGTAAACGGAAAATGGCTAAAAGAAATACCTTTAGTGTATTTCAATAATCACATTGCTGCCTGCTGATGCGTTAGAAAGCAGTGAAATTTATGTGATCAGCAACTGCGACTCATGAGTTTGGCTACAACAAGTTGTGGCAAAGATAGCCACGCACTGGCCCATACAGGCAATAACAAAGAATCCGATATGCGCTCACTTGATCCATTGCTCCACATCGTTGATACCCTCTAATTATATAGCTCCATAGACGATTCATTATCATGCATTACCCAGACCTCCCAAGTTTCGTAACATTTTCTATTCATGGCTATCCACGCCATGGGCGTTCAAGTGTGCACATCATTGGCGATCCTCCATCGCTTTGCATACGGACAACCATCGCCTCTGCCAATGGCTCCCGGTCTCAATATTATTCAGATATACATAATATATGATCCATTGCCCATGAAGATGGAGCTGCTTCAAGCACACATCGTGGGGTGATTGAAAAGCAATAGAAAAATAAAACAGTTTTTTTCTTCTTCTTCAGAAATTTGTGAATTGTACAGTTTTTTTCTTCTTCTTCAGAAATTTGTGAATTGATTTATTGTTTGACTTCTGAATACCTCAGCTTTTCATCACACTCGCAGTGAAACCGAGACTTCAGTCAGCAGACTCTTCGAATCGGAACCCCCTCTGCTCGACTGCAGGGTACAAATATGAGCAGCGCCATTTTGAGTTTGTTTTTGGCAGCGGGACTAATTAATTGGCGCGTTTTGTAGCTGGCGCTCCAAATGGGTCGATGTTTTGCGCTTTTTACGTGTAACAATCAAGAGCGGCCATGGACAAAGACATCAGTGGATAAAGAAAAGTGAAGAGCGGACCAATGGCCAATGGCCAACATCCCGGGCCACGTTAATTGGCACCGCAAATCCGTCAACTGCCTGCACACGATAAGAAAAATGCCACAACAGCCCGCTGTTTGCCACTTGCCACCAGCCACTTGCCACCGGCCACTTGCTACCTGCTTCAATGTGTTACCCGTCGCTTACCCCTTGCCGCTGCACATTGCTGCCAGTTGTCAGATACTTGGCGTTGGTGGCTCTACCACGCATCATGCTCGATGCACATATCAGAGCACATCAACTCCGGCCCATTACATGGCCGTCCATCCGATCATTTGTACAAATGCCCGACGCCCGACGCCCGACGCCCGACGCCCGTCTTCAGCGACGGCTGATGTTGTGTGACTTTAATTACGATCGTTACTCGAGTCGATAAATATTTATCGGACAGCTCAAATTATTCGATATATGGCTGAATTAATTTGCTGCATTTGTTTTCATTTCAGCTCTGCTTTTCTGTACCAGCCGCTTTCAGCATTTCGCTTTCCACATGCGTCGCATGCCACACACTAAAAAATATCTTAATTATGCTTAATTATGTGGATGTATTTGATTTGCCAATGCTTTTGTGTGCGGGCTGTCAATCAGCCTCAAGCGGCCGTTCCACACAAGCGACACAAATTAGCACAAATTAATAAACTTATGTGCCGCTACAAACAAAAGACTTAGGACACAAACTTGACACTAGACAAAAGTGTTGCATACTTTTTAGCTGCTCGTTTACTCTGATCTTCCAACTGAATTTCATTCCCAGGTATACTTTTAGTCCGCAGAAGCTTTGAAAAGCTTTCCATCAACTTGAACTGAAGATTGTACCCCCCACCAGCAGCGCGTAGCTGCGGAGTTCAACGCATGGCAAAGTCGCGTGTGAATGGTGATCATCACATGCTCGATATATATCTTAACTGTGCACGTAACCACCTCTCATTTGATTGAATCCGAGGGGTGAAGCCGGCAAATCTCCTCCTTAACATCAATGTAAAGCCGACTAACAGCCGATTGACCGATGTAACAACTCAATCAACAAAATTGGTGCCTAGTTTGGTAACGATTTATCGACCGCTCGACGATTCCTGCCATCTTTCACTCGCGCGGAGAAATATCGAGAAAACTGAAGCACTTAGCGGGGATTAGCTGAACAAATTTACGCTAAGCTCCGCCCGCAGAGGCGTCACTAATGAATCTTTGGCCCGCACGGTGGACATCATCATGCCCGCTGCTGCCGCCGCTGCCGCCGCTGCCGCTGATTGTGGTCGAAATTGGAAATGTTATTTGTACTTTTTCGTGATTATCGTTGTTTTTGTTTTGTTTACATTGCCGTGCCCCTCCTTGGCCCTGATCATGTTTCCACCCAAAAACTACTGTTGGGAGCAGCAGCATAAAAACAACAAACATGCTCAGAGATCCCATGACTCTGACTTCCCATTTCAATGTTGGCTATAATGTCGATGATTAGACAGCAAATCGTGTTGCCGGCTCACGCCCATTGTTCGTCCGGGACGGGACCCAAAGAAATCGCAGCGGTGGCACATGTCAGATTCCCAATTAATCACAGACCCGAGATCTGTGCTTGTGCTTGTGCTTGGGCCGCCCCGGTCCCACCTCAAGCGCAGCTCAGACCGGGCGACGACGGCTTTCTTTACACATCAATCATGGTCTATCGACATTTGCTAATTATTTCAGCTACCCAGAGGGCCCAGAGGGCCCAGAGATTATGGACTCGCTTTTCGAGCTGTTGGTGTTAGGGTTGTAAATTTTCATGCTATTTATTATAATAAATAATATACAAGCAATTGTCTTAGGTCTATTTACAGCAAGCTAAAGCAAAAATAATTTAATTAATCTTATCAAACTTTCAACTAGGAGTTCGTTTATGTAATTGTAATTGTAATTGTAATTGTAATTGTAATTGTAATTTTATAAAGCTGCGCCCCCGAAAAGTCGCTGACTAAAAGTTTACTCGGTGGTCGTTAGCCATGGGTTGAGACCGTTCAGCGAATGAGGTTTCGCGCCGGGTACTTTGTGGGCAGCAGGGACATGGGATTCGTGTTGTTGGGCACCTCGACTACCGACGGCTGCTCCTGGAACTGTCCTGTGGGTGGGTAGGCACTGTACGGATCGGAGCGACTGGCCCAGCCGCCCTGCGACTCATAACTGTAGCCCTGGCTGGCCAGCTGAGCCTGTGTCTGGGCGTTGCCGTGAATATGCAGATGGATCTCCTTGCTGGGTGGATGTGACGGTGGTCCAGATATGCCAGTGGGGCTCCATGACTCCTTGGAGTGCTGGTTCCAGCCCGGGTAGCTGAAGGTGGGCGCCGTGTTCTCATACTGACCGAACAGACTTGTCTTCAGGGTGAGGAACTTGCCAAGAATGGCGAGCGCGTTCATGACCACAAGAACCTTCAATAGGAAGAGGGACTTCATTCCGATTGCCACTAGGAAAGCAACCATCGCTGAGAGGACACCAAACTTAAAGATGATTGGTATGAGGGCCATTTGGAGGCGGCGGATCTTGCCAAAGGTACGTCCCTCTGGAAAAGTTGGTGAAAATAAAATAAATACCAAAAATGTAGTATGCTTCAGCGAAGTTCGTTTCCTAAGTCATTCGTTTTTGCAGACACTTCAACTGCCAAAAAAGCCACGAAATATGCCCATTGAATGGGCATCGCTGCCATATAAAGATTTACTTTTATTATCCACTTATTATGATAATTCCATTAGCAAACAGACCTGAACGCGCACTGCGAAAGTCCGCAACAAAAAGCCGCACAAACAGCAAAATAAATAAACACATAAATAATTTCTCAGTATTTTTTTAAATAATAATCATTTACGAGCGTCTAGAAAGAAGCGCGGAAAGTGAAATTACAACGAGATGTGGCGACGGTCTGGGAAAAATAAGACACATTCACAGATATTGTACATTCCTCGATCAGACTCGTACATCATCGCCCCGTCAAGCCCGGACGATGGCCGTACAAAAAGTTCACATCAAATTATTGTCCGTAAGCCCAGCGCTAACACCTCTTAAGCACCTTTGCTGCGGCTGCGGCAGCGGCTGCGGCTGCGGCTGCGTGTTTGTTTTTATATTTTTATATTATGTGTATACATCTTATTGCTGTCTCCCTTTTTGTTTTCAGTTTCAGTTTCTGTTTCTGTTTCTGTTTCTGTTTGTCTTGTCCGTTTTGAGTCGCGTTAAGCGTTTTTCTAGCTCCGCACACAGCGTCAGGTTTCATTGAAAATGAAAGTGAATCAAACGGGGTGCCACACCGGAAAGTAAACGTTGATTAGAGAAGTCGCTAATCAGCGACAATCGGATTCGATAGAGGATAGAGAGAAGGGTTGGTCGCCCTGGCTGGGCTGGGCGGTGGGGTGACTAAGCGGGATTGTGGGATTGCGGGATTGCGGTATTGCGTGAACGCAATCAACAACTCAGCTCACTAATTGGTGGGAAATTTAGAGCAGTTGTCGGCTCATTCACGATACTCACCCACAGCAGCTGGCTTTTCATCATCGTCGCCGAAGAGACTTTCACTCAGATCGCTGCGCAGCCAGCTCCAGAGACTGCGGACCATGCCCCAAACGCTAAGATCTGTGGGATCTGTGGTCGCCTGAAGCTCGTTCTTGTTGTTGGTTGTGGCTGTGGCTGAGGCTGAGGCTGTGGAGGCAGCTACTTCAGCATCCTTATCCGTCGCTTGTGCCTCCTCTTCTTCATCATCGTCATCGTCGTCGTCTTCGTTGTCATCGTCATCATCATCATCATCATCGGCATCCTCGTCTTCGCCGTCCGCATCGTCTTTGTTGGCATTGGCAGCCGCTGTTTCTGCCGCTGCTGCGGCTGCAGCCTCCGTGTCGGCTTTGTCTTCATTGTTGTTACCATTAGCCGGCGGCTTTTCAGCCTTTTTAGTTATCTTAGCGCCCAGTGCGCTGCTTAAGCAGCACAACGCCAACAACAATGCGAGCACTGAGCGACGCGCACTTGAACTCTTTGTAAGAAACTGAAAGTACAAAGCATTTCGGAGAAATTGGTAAGGTGTGTGTAAGCTCTGCCTATGTATGGGTGTGTGTGTGTATGAGTGTGTATGAGTGTATGAGTGTGTGTTATTGCTTTTCCAACTGCATTGTTCAGCAATGGCATGAAGAGCTGACTTTAAAACCTATTTCGTCATCTACACATTCGACATGCGGAAATTGCGCAAACGAAAGACTTAGGAAACGAACTTGCTCTTTTTTTTTTTCTTAAGTCACATGGAAACAGCCGCGAGCTCTGTGAAAGAGCTTTCCAGAATGCACTTAAGCAGTCGCACTCATAAAATATTTTATGGACTCAATGTTAGTTTGCAGCAATTACCATTCGGATGTCCCAACCCTGGGCAGACCTTTATGTAATGCCCTTACCTAGTTCGACGACAACAAATAAGCAACAACAACAACAACAACGACGACGACATTGATTGCAGAAATGTGTCAACATCGGTGAAGTTATGTGATCTTCGCTCTTCCTGCTTTTAACAGTGATTTGTATGCAAATATTTGCACTATGTAAATGAAGATGCCCAAAAAAAAATGGCACATTAATCTCCGAATATTTCGCTATATTGTTTTAAAAATCGGACATTGCTGAAATTGCGATTTCCATATTCGCCCAGGTGACGCAAGCAAAGAGAAACCTTTTGGGTGGGATGTGGGAGGTGGGAGGTGGGAGCAGTTGATAGGCCGATAAGAACAATTTGGCTTAAATGCCCGCAACATTTAATTATAGACGACGCGATTGTCGGGGAAGTTTTCACTGGCAGTGACAGTCGGGGATTCCCACTACTGTTTTACCATTTACTCATTTCCATTCACAAGCCGAGCTGAAAGGCCTCATCGAACAGCTTTCCATTTTCAGAACTTTTGAGAGTTGAGTTGAGTTGAGAGCCAATTATAGGCCAGACGCAAAAAGAAAATACCAAATATTTGTGATTTCTAATTGTTTTGGCCCCAAAAACGCTCCCTGGAGCGTGGCCAAGCGACGGACCCATCCAAGCTTCAACTTCTGCCAAGTATGTGGAACTAACGGTTGCCTCCATTTCATTGGTAACAAAAGGCCTTGGGTCCAGCCGCGGGGAATAAATCAAAACTGATGCTGATTCTGATTCTGATTCTGGCTCGGATTTTAAGACAATTCAATTAGTTGGCCCAAACAAAGAGTTGGCCCATGTCAAGCGCCGTCCGTTGGCTTTGACATAATTTGTGGCCGCTTTGCATTATCTAAGCAAATTTATTTAAAGCATTTCCATTCATCGTGCGAACTTTTGTTTTGGCCATTGTTGATCGATTCGCGTCTCGTTTGGGGGCCAAGAGTCAATAGTTTTTGGCTCGCGTTTGTTGTAACTGTAAATGGAAATCTGCGGCGTGGCCTTGATTGAGTACAGCAATAAATTGGCCAAATAAAGGAGGAAGTGTACGTTTCATTCAGCTCCGATCATTGGCCTCTCGTCGACTGCAGTCGCACGGCAGTCGAATGCAGCGAAAACGAGAAAATGAAATTAAATTGAAATAAAAGAAAGGCAGGAAGGGAGAGAGGAGAGAGAAGGGAGAGTAGAAAGAAAGAAAGGAAGACTTTTACGATGATGCAAGAGGCGTAGAAAATCGAAATTAATTTCCCATTTTTCCGAACACAAGAGACAATCGATTAACAGTACGAGAGACACACAAGCCGCCAATTAACATATTTACCCACTCCCAACCCACTCCCAGCGCCCATCTGACATATAGAAGTCAGTTTTCCAGTTCAGTTTCACTTTGTGTCATCTTCAAACTGCATCCAAATTTATGGCCCCAGAGCGACTCATTTACATCTCCCCTCCGATCGATGTAATCAAATTAAAGATTCGGTAACCTATCGCAGCTTCGCGGCGTCGCAGCTTCGCGGCGTCGCGGCATCGCAGGAGGCATAGTGAAATTTTCGACTCGACTTTATATAAATATGTAATATATATATGCATATGTATATATGCATATATATATATAGTATATATGTGTATAGCATAGTCTGTATAAATACTTAACCAGCCGCGAAATTTCGCCAGAAACATTTCTTCGAATTGGTGTTAAACACTTGACATTTATGCCAAATTTGCCAATGGGCAGAAGCGACACCCTGGGCCATGGGCTGGGCCTTGGGTTTATTTAAATATTTAGCACTTGAGAAAGTGTTTTGGAAGTCATAATACCCCTAATGATATTGGAATGCCATTCTATCCGGTGCCCCTAATACAGTCATTTAGTTAAGTGCCCATCTCTGTATATATATGTATAGCTATAATGATCGTCGATCGATCCAATCGCCGATGCAAAGAAACTCTTTTAATTAGGGTCAGTCGACCTTTGTCTGTGCCTTTGGCTGCCTTTTGTCACTGGTCTTTTGTCTTGTCTTGCCGCTCTTAAGAACAGTCCAGGATTAGTTACAATGTCTCCGATGAGATGATACCATTTGGGATCACATCTCCTTTCCTCAATGCGGCCAATCCTATAAATTTGAAGAGCTCCATTCATCATCGTCATCAAGTTTTATAACGGCACCACTCCCAGGCCATAAAACCCCAACCCCCTGCCCACCACATGATACGATACATGCAGCTAATTGTACAAGTTGTCGTTGCCATAAAACTATAACTATAACAATAACAAGAGCCATAATTATAACAACGACAATCACAATGCTAACTATAAAAATTAACTATAAAAATTAATAGAAATCGTTTTGGGGCCACACGCAGCAGAAGATGAGGTTAATTGTAGTTGCGACTGCCAGGGATTATCTAATGGTAACACACGAACACACTCACACACACACACACACGCATGCCGAGATTTATGCAGTATCATGTAATAAGGGGCAGTAAGTGTCGCCGAGTTCGCGACTGCAAATTGGATAGACCGACCATCAAAAGATGGCAGCACATAAAGGCCAGGCCATAATGGAGCACTTAAGCGGGTCGGAAGCTTGGCTGCAATTGGTTACAGCGATGGCCAACGATCGCTTAAAAGAAAGTTGACATTTTGGCAAAGGCGAGACAATGGCTAAGCCAATAACAACCAAACAAATAACATAGCTTGGCCAGAACCATGGGCCAACAAAGCTCTGTGACAATTGTGCGGCCCTTTCAACGCGGGGGCTCCTTTCAGTGGGGAATTGAGGTAAGGCGGCCAGGGCAGGCCAGCGAGCGCGTGCCATGAATGGAAACGACTTAAGAGCTATTATATCTCCGATCTTGACTTTGACTCACCAGCATGATGATAGCTTTGTTTGGCACCTGCCTGGCGGTAGACTCGGTTCTTCTTCCTCTGAGTGTGCCTATTGTTAATGTGGTTGTAGTTGTAGTTGTAGTTGTAGCTGTAGTTGCACCTGTGGTTGTAGTTGTAGCTGCTGCAGTTGTTGTTTTTGTATTTTTTTATGTCGTGGTGGTGGTGAGTTTTCACTGGCCAATTTGCAGCTGTTTTTTCTCCTCAAATCCTTAATTATTTCATTGAACTCTTGCTATAAAATTAACTAACTATAAAGTCTGGAATGCCCGAGCGACTTTCACGCAACCGTCAAGCCAGACACACAGACAGACACACAGAAACCACACACGCAAATTGTTAAAGCCGAGAGGTACAAAAACAAAAAAAAATATAACAAAAACAACTTGAAACTTGGCCAAAAGAGTAGTAGCCAAATAGCCAAGGAGCTGAGATACTGAGATCCAATTTCCAAATCGTATCGCTTGGTATCCAACTATTTGCTTCTTGACGCGACTGCAGCGCTTGAGATGTGCCCGTTGACTGCCACTTGGCTCCGATCTTGGCCAACAGGTAAGGTCTGGACGTGGATTTGCTCTCGACGGACCAGTCTGCACGCTGGCTCAGAGCTTGGCCGGCGCTTCTTCAACGTGTTTGCTTTTGCTTTGTAGCGACGCAGCCGATGACGCTGCCGTCGCCGCTGCCAACGACGCTGACGCAGACGCTAACGCTGACAACAGCGACGACGACGACGACGACGACGGCGACTCTCGCAATACGCGCTCTCAGTTACAATTTCGTTTTCAACACTTTCTTCACAATTTTCCCCTAAACGGCAGCAGCGACAGTCGACGGCGACCCGCACCAAAAGTGCCGACTCAATGCCCCCAACACACCGAGCAGCTCCCCGCTCCCCGTTCCCCCACCCCGCGCTCTTACCGCTCGCTCGGCAGCTCCCTAGCCTTTCGGCTCCTCTGCTTTTATTGACTTTATTACGAATTGTCGGGCAATGGGACACAACATAAAAAGGTTTTGTTTTTGTTTTTGTTTTTGTTTTCTTTTACCTTCGCCGTGTCTTTGTTTTTGGCGAACGTGACAAACACGCAGCTGACGTCACAGCTGTGAGTATAACGTGACCGAGTCATAACTTGATCCATTACCCGTTAGCACCCAGCCCAGCCCAGCCCAGCCCAGACCACGTCCAAACCAGAGCCGGCCTGGAACCTCTCGGCTGAGCTGTGGCCACAGCCAATCCCAAGCCGCAACTGGCTTCCTGCTTGCCGACTTGAGGTTGCGGCTCTCGTGTGCCTCGCATTTGCATTGCGACATGTGGCAAGTGCAGAAGCGGCATGTGCGCTACATCATGAGGCCTGCCACACCTGGCGGGATTCGAGAGCTGCTCCAACAACAACTGAACATCTCTGATCTTCGAGAGATTAGTCAAAGATTTTTTCTCCGGCTCGGAGTTGGATTTCCCTTTCTTTTTCCACGTCCGCCCAGGAAGGGAATCAAGGCTTCGGCATCGGCGTCGACTGCGGCTTCGACTTCGGCGTCGGCATCGACTTCGGCTTTATATTTATTTTTTTTTTTATTGCTTGTTTTTCTCTCTTCTTTTCTTCTTCTTCTGAGCAGTCCAATCATTTTGCCGGCTACCTTTTACCCGCTGTTTTGTGATTGTTTTGACCCATTTCTTCTGCGAGCCGACACGCTCTTCCACACTCAACCTTCCACCTTCCACCTGCCCTCTCTCTCTTTTCCTTTCCCACTCGTTCTCCATCTCTATCTCTGTCCCTCTCTATTTCGCTCCTCCACATTCACCGATCTCATGAACTGCTCGGAACTCAGCTGCTTTGCATGATAAAACTTCGGGTCTAGCGGATTTTGATAAGAATTTTTATGGCTAGAACTCAGAACATAAAACATGACGCAAAGATCTGAATTTATATCACATCCAACCCATTGATCGCCCCTCATAATGGCTTACAGTTAGCCAGGCCTCAAAGTGGGCAGAGCCTCTCTAATCGAAGCCACAAAAGTGGGTCAAATGTCAATTTACAGATCGGCGATTGCGTAAAGCCTCTGCGCCGCTGCACCTCTGCGCCTTTGTCCCAGCAACACAAGTGTCTCCCAAGTGCAGCAGCTCCATGATTCAAGACTCAAGTTCATTGCTCGGCGCGAGGCCCAAAACAAATGAGCCCCTGCAATTTTCAGGCCCATAGATTACATAATGGAGCCCGACTCGGAACTAGCAGCCATATGTGAAGTCCGTTAAGTACATGTGGTAATCGCGGGGCACTTCCAGACCTAATGTCATGGCCATGCATGTGCCGGAGGCGCGATGTCAACGACATCGTCTGGCCTCAGGTCTCTGTCTGTGTCCGGGGCGACTTGGTAATGGGTCTGGATGTGCTATGGGACCTGCGGCGGCACTTCGTCTGTTTGTTTGTTTGTCTGTTTGTCTGTTTGTCTGTCTGTGTCTGTGTCTGTGTCTGTGTTTGTCAATTTAGTTTCTCATTTATTTTTCTCCACTTTTTTTCCATACTCAAAATGTGTCAAAAGCGTAATAAATGCTTCTTGGCGAGCATTTATCCTAACGGTTTTCACGCCTATGACAAGAGTTACATCGGGCGCGGGTTTATCAAAATGACATCATTAGATTATATCATTTGCATTTTACGATCTACTTATAACTGTGTGCAGCTACAGCAGAGCCTCAGATATGTTCCCATGACCACGACTGAGGCACTTCCGTCTGTTCGCATGTATTTCATGTATTCGAGCAATAAAATAATTGACAGACAAAATCAAAAAAAAAAAAATATATAGAATAAACAAATTACAGACTAAGCAACTCTAATTAAATATGCAACTTGAACAATGGAAGTCCTCAAATGACATGTTCATCATCATCAAGGACTCGGCTTGGATGCGGGATCCGGCAACGGTGCTGGGTACTACTTCTTCCCATAGTTGTTTTGGTAGGCGTTCGCATAGTAAGTCTGCCAGTTGGGGGAGCTGAGGGAGGCGTAGGGGTTGTAGCTGTTGGTGTTGTAGTACGTGGGGTAAAGGTACTGCCCGATGACATAGGGCCAGATGCGGATCTGGTAGTCGTTGTAGCTGCTGGGGTTGTAGTAGTAGGAGCTGGTCGTGGGATAGTAGTAGGGATTGTTCAGGCTCGAGAACGTGGGGCTGGGCGTGTTGTAGGGATTGTAATACTGCGCTGAGGACAACTGCAAGGAAAGAGCAGGGATTAGTCAAATAAAGTGCAAGGTCGCAAAGTGTGGCAGAAGCTTCTACTTACGGCAACGACGGAGGCGAGCAGCAACAGCATATGGCAACAGGATGTGGGAGACATGTTGTGGCTAGTAAGTAGTTATCCTTCGATATCCAATGGGCTTAAGACTGCTGAAGCTTTGCTCTTCGACTAATCCCCTAGAAGCGAATCCATTTACATTTTATAACATTTCCGACTCCAAGTGGCAGGCTGCAATTTCACGCACTGACACTTTTAGTTAGTTTTTGCCGGGTGTCAGGCAATTAGTTGATATATGTACTAGAGTTTTTTTAGTAGAGTAGAGAACAACCTTTTTATTTCGTCATTGAACTTGACTCATCGGGGTTGTTTACCCAATCTCCGCTCGGACATCGGACATGACGGTGACTCCCACTCCAAAAACAAAAAAGTGGAAAACAATTTCAGCAATTTGTTAATTTGCTTAAAACATTTTGTCAACTCGTGAAATTCGTGAAATTGTAAACACATTAAGGCTAGGGATAGGGACAGGGTTAGGTGAAAATGATAATTTATAGGAATATTTCATGGGCGATTTCGATTTATTTTGTTTATGCTGCTTACAAATAAGATAGATTATTTGTAAATTATACAGTATTAAAACGGCCTCCAAATGGATGTCGCTTAGCTGGCGGCCTTCTAGATACATATATACAAATTATTTACACGACTCTCATTCGATACTCAAAAATTAGACTACATTCGATTATAAAAAACGAATCAAAGCTCGACGGAACCGTCAAGAAATCTCTTAAGTTAGTTTATATAGTCCGGGGGCCCCATCTACACACACACAACTGGCCAGTCCATCGATTTTGATTACGACTTCGATAACGATTTCGATAGACGATTTCGCTGCATTTCATTCAATTTGTTTCTTCATATTCTTCTTCTTCTTCTTCTCAATCTCAAGGACAATAAATATTAAAGTAATTCCATTCAATAGTCCTCATCGTCTTCGTCTGGCGGATCTGTGGCATACGTTAACTCATTCAGGTAGAACCATTGCTGGATTATGGAGAATGAGGAGAGGGGGGACAGAATGTGAAAGGGATTAATCGAAAGTTTGTTTTAAGTACCAATCGCAAAGGACTTTCACTCACCGGCGACTCTGTGCAGTTGAAATTGTAGTCCCAATCACAGATTCTGTATTCCTGATTAAAACTCGTCTCGTTGGCGCACAAATGTGGTATTCGATTGCCCTCCTCGTCGCACATGTGAAATATCTGCAAGTAGAGAAAATTCCCCGTTAAACAGACACCCAAAGTTCAAAGCCCAAAAATATTTTCGTAGCATACTTTTCGACGCTGCGGATAAAAGCTGTCTTAGCGCTGACAAAAGCTCAGCGGCGCGACACTGGGCGGCACTCACCTGACAATTGTACTCCATGTCCGCATAGAAGCCCACCGACCGCCGCTTGC
Organism: Zaprionus lineosus; assembly: GCA_035044505.1. Lineage (NCBI taxonomy): Eukaryota > Metazoa > Arthropoda > Insecta > Diptera > Drosophilidae > Zaprionus > Zaprionus lineosus. The sequence continues at coordinate 246,036 of JAWNNX010000688.1, read as the reverse complement.
AGTCGAAGGAAAATGTTATATTATCTAAATTCGTCCATTCCTTCGTCTTGTGGTTCTGAAATACTGGACTGGCCGGCTCCTGGGCCGAGATGACGCTTAGCAGTAGGGAGGCTGGAAGGTAGCAGTTGAGGTGAATTTTATTATTCAAATTAGTTTGTTGCTGTTGCTGTTGCTGTTGTTGTTGTTGTTGTTGTTGGCTGGGCTCATTTAATATGTGGATCACGTGTGACCAAGTGCCCAAGTGGGCAACTGGGCAACTGGGCATGTGGCCAACGCGTCGAGGCTCGACCTCAAAGTCGATGCCTAATCGACGCACTTAGCATTTAATTGATTTGTCGTCTTGCCGCACTTTGTATTGGGGACACAACTCACCTAGTAAAACGCCGGAAAGCCATAAAGTTCTATAACTGTAAACCATTTTTGTTGAGTTGCACATTTTGGCCTCTGTTTTGGTTGCACGTTCCTCGCCAACGTCTCCCTTGCTCCGGGTCGATGTCACGCTCTTAGCCAAAAACTGCACCACGCTCGCTCACTCTTTCACTTTCTCTCTCTCTCTCGCTCCCTCTCTCTCACACACACTCTCCCTCTCTCACACTCCTTCTCCTTCTCCTTCTCCTTCTCTCTCTCTCCCTCACTCTCCCTCCAGCTCACACACACACACACACAGACTGTTTGCTACGCGTCCATTTGGCTGGCAGTTTTCAATTAGGAAGCGCGACTTTGATTATGGTTACTGGCACATGGCTAAAAGGAAAATTGAAAAAAATATAAGTTAAAAGAGGAAAATAAAAACAAAAACAAAAACAAAAATCAGTTAATTGGCAGCCAATTTTGGTTGGCCAAACACTCGCATGTGCAGACACGCACACACGCTAACTCACACACACGCACAATCAGAGGCTGACGATAAAAATTCATTAGCTTTCGTTACAAAACCATCAACAGCCTCCATCTAAGCCGCTCTTCGACTCAATTTACATAGACGCGCCGAGCCCGCGAGATCTTCAAGCCTGAGTCATGCGCCGGATGCGCCGGC